>CM051259.1:38485084-38625084 GCA_027921565.1 Artemia sinica | reverse complement strand
AGTCTGACAGACTTCTTTTCTTCTTTTTTCCAAAGATTACACATTTTTTCGTATATTTCATTTCAAAAGCCTTACTGTTTAAGTTTTAGTGCTACAAAGTTTTAGTGTTCATACGGATGTGTTTGAGCACTGTCAATCCGTGAAATATATTCCTCAGTTAATAGTGTAAACCAAGGATATGGCCCCCCCTCTAGAAAAATTTTCCGGCGGCGCACAAGATGCCCAACCAACCAACATATCACACGGACTTGTTTGAGCAGTTTCAATCAGTAGAATATATTGCTTGATCAATAATTTCGACTAAAGAATTCCCTATTGTTCTTCTTGTTGTTGATGTTTATTGAGGTTTAGTCGCCCTAATTTTGTTCCATCGAATAAATTCATCAACTAGCAATACCAACCAAGGATATCTCTCCCCCTCCCCTCCTAAGATATTTCTTTAAAGCGCATAAAAACCCCCCCCCCCTCCAATAAACATATTCTAAGGATATGTTTCATCCCTCTCATTCCCTGGAATGTATCTCCCGATGTCAACAAAAGACTACCAAAGAAAAATTATTTCAAACAATCGTCACAAGCCCCAGCACAACAACCATTGAGATCCTTAAGTTATCCTCAAGATATAATGATCCACTAAGTGCCAATAAAGACAGAATAAAAAACTTTGTTGACCTCTGGAACCATCCTAGGTCATTTCTGTAAAATTTTTCTTTTGCTTGCTTTAAAATTGTGTAGTTTTTACAGCAGTGTCACATTTTCGTCAGTGTTTCCAGGTTAAACCGTGAAAACAAATAAGCAAAAACACATCAGTTAAATTTGACTTTTCGTCTCCAAATATTCTACGAGTATGTCGATTCCCAGAAACATCTACACCTTCACACACAACCAGCATCTTCTCAAGCTCCTTGGTGACACACTTTTTTAGCTTATTTTTGCTTAATTTACACCCACGTTTACCTTTTTTAATTTGGCATCCATTCTTACCAAATGCTGTGCAACTGCAATTGTAGTTTTTTTCCATTAGAGTTGAGTTCTCGATTTTTCTTAATTAAAAACAAAAGTATGGTTTAGTAATTTTCCATTTGACCATTTTTTTTTTCATTTTATTAATACTAAACTTTGTTTCTCTCTGTCTTTGGGTACTTTTACCCAGTTAAAAAATACATATTTCTTAACTTTATAAGCACATAATAAACACACACGTCTTTAGCTGGTTGTGAAAGCAGCCGAAAATGGGTACACTGCCTTTTTTTTTTTTTTTTTTTTTTTTTTTTTTTTAATCCAGCAGAATATTACCCCTTCCCGTTACCTTTTTTTCTCAATAAATTTTATTTTTAATATGAATTTATTGTAATAAAACATTGCAGCTAAACAAAATAAGAATTCTATGTTTGTTATTCTGTATTACATCAAATTAGTTATTTGCCCCCCCAAAAATCTAGTTTTTCTGAAAAAAATTCACAAGACTCTAGAAATGTGCGGCTTCAAAACAAAGTAAATAGTCTCAAAATGACTTTCGGATTATTTAGACGACCTATAAAAATACGCATAATAGTACACAGGGGAAAGACGGGAGAATTCTTTACTATATTTGACCTGAAAAATCCTCCTCCCTCAGAAAAAAAGGACAAAAATCAAAAAATCAGAAAAAAATCCACAAGACTGTAGAAATGTGTAGCTTTGAAACAAAGAAAATAGTCTCGAAATGACTTTTGGATTATTTACTATTATATACTATTACACATAATAGTACAGAGGGGAAAGACCGGGGAATTCTTTACCATATTTGGCCTAAAAAATTCTCCTCTCTCTGAAAATAAAGGAAAAAAAACAACAAAAGATTTGAACTGGTAAGCATCAGAGAACATTCCAGAGGAACAGAGAATTCAGGGAATTTCAGAGAAATTCAGGAAATTCAGAGAATTCACGAGAATTCAGGGAACAGAGAAATCAGAAGAACAGGGAATTCACTAATTAAGATCAAACAGAAAGACCGATCTCCTACTTCTTGTTTTTTGTTTACCCTGTGTTCGCAGGTAAAGTGCTAATAGTTACTGATTCATTGAAGTTAAGCTGTATATTCCATTAATTATAATAATTATTATTATTAATTAAATTTATAAAATAATTCATAATTCAATAAGAAATCTTTTGAATAAGATTCACAGGAAGCTTAATTGAAAGTTATACAAGAAGAAATTTAAAAATTAAAAAAAAATATGCTATTTGGTTTAAAGAAGTTTAAGTATTTGAGGGGGGGAGGGGGGTACTGCTAAAGGTATAAAAATACAGGTTAGTGGGGAAAATATGGGGTAATCCGAAGAACTCCTCTCCCTAAAAAAGAAATCATCTTATAATATCTGACACAGAATGGATTCAAGGTTTTGGATTCAAAATGTTGCGGTTTAAATTCTTTGAAATGACCTTGAAAAAAGAAGGCTTGATCCAAGGAAATTATAGACAAATTTCATTTGAAAAAAAAAAAAAAAAAAAAAAAAAAAAAAAAAAAAAAACAGCCATCCAGCATCTTAAGTCGGGAAGCTCAAAGGAAAAAATCCTAAAAATGATGAGATATAACACGTATTGAATAATTTTAAAAAGCGCGTTACAATTTATTTTGACTGTCAGTATTATAGAATGATTTGTTGGTGAAAAACACAAAAAAAATTGCCGAATAAAAGTCGAACCTGACTGATTGATGGTTGAAAAACGATCTTCAGCAAAATGTGACGTCATTCATATGAAAAATGTTTTTGCCAATCTAGATGGGTTTTTCGCACCCGAAAATGTTAGTGTGCCAATTTTCAGAAAGAATTATACAACTATTTTCGAAAAAATACTTACAAATAAATAAATATACATATACATAATTATTGTTCGTTTAATAAAATACAGTTTCAGGAAGCCTCGAAAATTTAGAATTTAGGCTCAAATTGTTGTTCTTTGAACTAACCTTGAGAAAAGAGGGTTTAAGGCCAAGGGAATTAAAGACTTGAATTTTATTTGAAAAAGGAAACACAATAGCTTTGCGACCAAGCAAGTTGGTCGCAAAGAACACAAAAAATCCCTAAAATCGATTTGAGATAACAAATTGCCAAATTAAGAGATTAGCATGTTTCCTTCCCTCTGCCTAAATTTACTCACAAATCAAGCTTGTGACCCTGGCTGAAATATTTCATCATATCCATTTAAGATTATATACACATTTAATCAATCGGAGAGATTTTTCCAAATTTGCACGAACACATTTCTATCCTTTCTAGTCCTCTGTATTAACTACCTTTGATTTCCTCCCAGCGGTCTTCATCCTCCAGGAGTTACGGCAACATACGTTTGTCATAGGCCTATATTGGTTAACACATATCCTGATTATAGCGGTCCCTTTGCCCTTGGAGTTGGTCCTGGTCTGAATATGATGCATTTTCACCATCTGTATATAACATTCAAGAAGATTTAAATAGATGTCAGCCATATCAGAAACTAGATAGCTGAAACTAACAAAGTGAGTTTAAAAAAAGGGCATTCCAAATTGTCAAAATCACCCAACCAGTTGAATGTTTCTTAAACAAATTAAAAAGCAATTAAAATTTAGTTTTGTATAATAAATTATATGGTTCCAAGTTCAAAATTTTCTAAGTGGCACCAATTCATAACTATTCGGGGGGGGGGGGGAATTTCATAATGCGGGGGGGGGGGGGCAATCTTTCCGATAAAAATACCAAAAAGGGGTATGTTTCAATAAAATACTAAAAAAAAGCATTATTCTAAATCTAGGAGGGGAGGGGGAAAGAAACAAATATAGGGGACGAAAAATGTCCACCACCACCCCCCCCCACCACCACCACCACCACCACCATTGGTACCACAAGATTTACGAAGAAATAAGGAATAAATCCTAACACGAATTATTATCACTACTATTATTTATTAGAACGATATTACCATTAGCTCAGTATAAAATAATAATATTACTTTGATGATTACAGGGGACAACGGAGACAACATCTTGGGGACAAATACTTTTGTCCCCAAAAGTATCACAAATGGACTTAACTCCCATTTTAGGGGTTATTTTATATTATGGGTTATTCTCAAACTATTATTAAATTAGGATTATAATAATTCTAAATCGTTCTTAATTATTATTTATTATATTTTACTATAAATTACACTAACAACTAATTTAAATGTCCGCTTTAGACGTAGAGAGATATTTTACAGGGTGAAAGTTAAAAGAAGAATTTTAACAAGAGTAGTTAACTGGGTTATAATTACTACTACTACTGCTTACAACTGAATGCAACACAAAACTACTTGAGACAAACACAACCGGGAACGCTCCTCCTCCGCCCTAATCTATTCCAAGCTTCTCTCTTTAGCCCATCTCATAAAATTTTAAATTCTTTTAAATCCTTTCTTATGACCTCTTCACATCCCATTCGGGGACGTTCTGCTTTGCTTTTGACCCCAGACTGATAGCCGAAAAGCATAATTTATGGCAATCTGTCACCCTTCATCTGTAAAACGTGGCCTAGACATCTTAACGCTTCTTTCATTATAGCCCTAAAAAGTGGGAACGAGCCACGTTTTTCGTACAACTTTATTGTGTGGTTTACGGTAAGTCAGACGAGTACCTCCGACAATCTTTATACAAGTCTGGGTAATTACTGAACAAAGACTAGGTTTTTGTCCAGTTGGATTCGCTTTGTGCCCCTACAATAGTAATAAACTTCTTACTTCATCTCATTCCGCATAGCCGTATTAAATGGGTTTAATAGCGATATTCAGTTTCATCAAAGAATTATCTATGAATTTGCTTCGTTTTGATTTTAATTCCTTTTGTTTTTTGTTTAAACCGTGTTTTCTCTATTTTTAAGTATGTTGTTTGATTGCGCCACATAAGAAACGGATATTATATGACACAATTTATCCATAACAGGCGAGTTTTTTAAAAACATTAGGAACCGTCTCTGGTGCATGCTGTTAAAGTTCTATCAGTGTTGCCACATTTAGCAGTGAATATAAACAAGCAAAATTAAGAAATAAAAGGCATAAAAAAAAATACTGAAAGAAACTTGTAAATTATTCATGAGGTTTTAGGTCAACCAGACTGTAACTTGTGTCCTAACATCGAGGTCCGTCTGTAGTTCATCTCAGCTGTTTTACCTTATATGCTTTTTTTTTAGATATACTATATAGTATATCTGCTGATAAAGGTCACTGTACATGACATCGAAATATCCAGAATTTTTTGTCATTGTTTTTCACTGTCTGATAGAAGGATTTATCCCTATTTGAACTGTTATTTTTGTCTCGTGGAAAGGCAGTGCGGTCTTCAAAAATACCTAAAGCTATGCTAAATGAAACAAAGTAAGAATCTTCTTACTATAGTTGTTAGTTCACAAGGAAAGTTCAATTACTGAATAATTCTTAAAGTGTCCCACTTTTGTCAGTGTTTCCAGGTCGAACCATAAAAATAAATAAGCAAAATTAATTAGTCAATTTGACAACACTTCGGCCAGAAAATTCAAACATTAGCAACATGTTACTTCTGAAAAACAACAACACCTTCAGAAGGAAGCCAAACCTTCTCAAACGGTTCGATGCCATAATTTTAGCTTATTTTTCACTACTTTTCTTTTTCTTTTTTTTTTTTCTTTTACCTCAAGTAAACAAAAAAAACTTCTTAATTGCATACTGAGGTCTTTTCCATTAAAAACTGAACTCTCCATTTTTCTTGATTTTTTTTTTTTTTTTTTAGATTTATTGGTTACTTGAGTTTCTACTCAACCGATTCAAAAAACAGGTTTCACTTTCACTGTCTTTGGTACATTAACGGCATGCTCTATATATAGACCTTCGAGTGCAACCTAATTTACTGTCTGGTTCGACCTAAAACTTCAGGAATAATTTGCGTTTTTTTTTTTTTTTTTTTTTTTTTTTTTTTTTTTTTTTTTTTTTTTTTTTTTTTTTTTTTTTTTTTTTTTTTTTTTTTTTTGTTTTTTCATTTTTTTTTTGTTGTATTTTCATTCTTTTTTGTTGCTAGTTTTCTGTTAATTTTCCCGTTTCATATGGCAACACTGACGACACTTTAACAGAATGTACTACAGATGGACTTCGAAGTCAGGACCTAATTTACGGCCTGGCGCGACCTAAACACCTCGTGAACAGGTTTTTTACATTCTTCCTTTTGTACTATTTTTTTTTTCATTTTGTTAGTTTTACTTATTTATTTTCAGGGTTTAATGTGGGAACACTGATAACAATTTAGCAGCATGCCCATACATGGATTTTGAAGTCAGCACCTAATCCACGGTCGATTTGGACCTAAAATCTTATGTAATTTACAAGTTGTTTTCATTCTTTCTTTTTTACTGTTTTTGCGTATATACACGGGATAAAATGTGGCAACACTGACAGCACTATAACGGCATACACTACAGATTGACCTGAAAGACAGGACCTGGTTTACGATCTGTTTCAACTTAAAAACTCGTGAATGATTTACAATTTTTATTCCCTTTCTGTTTTGTTTATTTATTTTGACAGTTCTATGTGACAACACAGACGGCACTTTTAACGACAGGGACTATAAACCTTTAAGTCAGCATGTTATTTTGTGGTCTGGTTCGTCCCAAAAACCCCATGAATAATTTAGGAGTTTTTTTTTTTTTTTAAAGAGCTGGTTTTAGTTAATTCGCTTATTTATTTTCACGGTTTAATATAGCAACACTGAGGTTACTGGCAACACATGCAGCGCAGCATGCATTATAAATAGACGTTGAAGTAAGGTAGGTATATCTCAACTTATAAGCTTTAGCATGCCGACAACCAATTTAAGAGCTATTTACTGTCCTTACGTTCGACCCTCACTTGAATACGCTTATGCTGTTTGGGATTCACATTTCACAAAATATCAAAATACTAAGAATGTTCAAAAAATGTTCTAAAAATTATCCTCGGCTCTTTCCTTACTCTTATGAAGATAGCCTGCATAAAATTCGTCTGACATTTTCAAATGATATTATTGATGAATGGACCTCCCTTATCTTAGTTTCAGGCTTTTAAGGTATGTCATATATATTGTCTGGTGGATTTTATTTATATATTCTTTTGTTCTTATTTCTACAGTCGAGACAGTTTAGCAGAGGTCTCGAAAAAAATATTTTCATCTTTCCCTCTTTTTCACTGGCTGTGATTACCCTTGTTTTAGTTACATATTCTTTTATATATTCCTTTTTTTATTGTTTGTTTTTCTTTTTATTTTCTTTACATATTATTCTATATATCCTTTTCTCTATACATTTTTATTCTTAATTCTGCAGTCAGGACAAGAGGCTGGAGAATTCAGCTGAAATATTTGCATCTCTTTTTGACTAAACTCGTTTATTTATATATTCCTTTTTAAAATTCTTCTATGTATCCGTTTACCTATATACTCTTTTGTTCTTGTTTCTGCAGTCAGGACAGTTAAACGGAGGTCTCGATTAAAATATCTGCATCTCTTTTTTTACAAGCTGTGATTAATCTCGTCTTTTTTCTTTGTTCTTCTATGTTTCTTTTTTTTCTTTTTTTTTCTTCAAGACAATGATAACAGAGACTACTAGGCTCTTACAAACCCATTTTATCCCAACACTAGCAGATATAGACAAATTTGAGAGAGAGAGAGAGAAAAGAGAGAGAGAGAGAGAGAAGAGAGAGAGAGAGAGAGAAAGAGAGAGAGAGAGAGAGAGAGAGAGAGAGAGAGAGAGAGAGAGAGAGAGAGAGAGAGAGAGAGAGAGAGAGAGAGAGAGAGAGAGAGAGAGAGAGAGGGAGAGAGAGGGGAGAGAGAGAGGAGAGAGGAGAGAGGAGAGAGAGAGAGAGAGAGAGAGAGAGAGAGAGAGAGAGAGAGAGAGAGAGAGAGAGAGAGAGAGAGAGAGAGAGAGAGAGAGAGAGAGAGAGAGAGAGAGAGAGAGAGAGAGAGAGACAGGGGGGGGGGTCTTCTTTGACAGAACAAGTCAAAAACTAGTTTAGTATTTCAAAACTATAACCTAAACCTTCTCTTTTTATATCCGTTTCATTTTTTCAAAAAAGAAGAAAACCGGGCTGTTTTTCTTTATCTCTAATTTGTCTTTTCGAAAACATGGAAGTGTTTTTATGCTTTGACTAAAGTGATTTCAATGAAAAGATCGTCTCCCTCCTTTTATTGTTGCATCTTGCTTTAAAATTTTAGAATCAATATTTATTAATCAATCAATAAACCTTACCATCATCCCCTTTAAGGGAAAAATATATACCCCGTATTATATATTTGCTATGGATTTTCCATAAGCCGACTCATTTCTTCCCGATGCTTGTTGCCGTTGTCTTGCTTATTCGCTGTTTAATCAATTTGAAGTGAAGAGTCGGTGTATGGAAAATTCACAGCGTATATATTATTCAGGGTGCATATTTTACCCTCAGGGGCAGGAGGTAAAGTTCATTGGTACGTATTTAGAAATGATATAAGTAAGCGTTTTATAAATGTTTAAAGTAGCTTTCAGAATTTTATAGTGTTTCCTTATGGAGTACTGTGTATGTGTTTCCTATAGTGCCTCCTTTGTCTGTGAGGACAGGGGTTTGAGTCCTGGTGTCGTTGGTTATTTGGTTTGGAACGGAGTCCAATGGTGTGACTCTGTAAGCTCAGCCAGAGTCGACGCAGCTCCTAATAGGTACCTGGAGAAATCCAGGAAAGAAAAACAGGAAGGATGTGCGAAAGCACACGGCGGCTGGTCCCTAGCTTTCCATTGCACTTCCTGGCTGAAAGGCCACGAAACAGAGATCAGCGCCGCTGATAGCGACTGTAAAGCTTAATGCCGTATTCTTTACTTTTACCTTAGGAGGAGTTTTGAGTACAAAATCGATTCCAGCGGGAGCACTAGCCCCACTCCCAGATTTAGAAAAATCTTCATTTAAAAATCCAAAGAATAAACCCCCCCCCCCCCCCAGAAATGTTCGTGAACTGGGACCACTGACTTAAGCCCAATTACACTAAAAATCTGTGGATACTCTTTCAGCCAGAAGATACTACTAAATCACTGACCTGCTAAAATCAAAAGCAGTGACGGATATGCCTTCATTCTTCATATTCTTCAAAGTACAAAAGCAGATAAACTGCAAAACAGATTAATATAGCCTAATATCTATGACCGTGGAACTTTAGTTACAACAAGCAAAAGTGGAGCAGCAGTAAGAAGTTAGAATGCTCTATTCAGTTTTAAGGCCTTAATAGTAAGGGTTCTGAATTTAGGGTTGGACATAATTTACTGCTAAACAGATCAGAGCCTTTCAAAATTGGGATTGTAAGGGTGGAAAGGTAGCAGTCAGAATTTAAGGTTGCAGAGTCAGACTCGGTAATACACACAAGCTCTGACTCTAATAGCTTTATTAGTTTGTATTTCTTACGTTGCACGGTTCTCATGTCACGTCAACATCTGTCTTGTTTGAATGAGTCACAGATTTTCAGAATCAAAATAGAATCAGCTTTAAGAGTGTTTTAAATACCTAATTCTTTGAAGTCGTATCATTAAATGCGAAGTATTGCGAGTCAAAAATACTCAAGGCCAAGAAAAATAGAATATTTGAATTTAACGATTTAAGAGTCTTGTTGTAATTTCAACAATTTTGAGACCCATCTTTAGAGAAAGCTGTAGAAATTTAGAGAATTAACTGTGGCTATAACTAGAAAAAAAGAAAACTGCCATTTATTTACAAAGAAAACTGCCAGCGTCTGAACTGGATTACACAAAATAGTAGGCTATAGCAAGACCAGAAAACACAAGAAAGCTAAAAGCATCTTGCGTGTGTATGTACTACTGCTCCTACTACTACTAACGACAACTCACTACAGCACCAAGCCATCCGAGGCCAATACAACAACACATGCTCCTCCTCCAGTCTAATCTATTTCAAGCCTCCCTATTTACACCCTTCCAATAAGTTGACTCCCAAGATATACTGGTAAACTATAAGGGGTGGAAGTTACTTTCCGATGCATAATTCAAGTTTTTTCTCAATGATACCTTAGTAATTTTCCTAAAAAGCATTTTGTGGGGTTACTAATGGCTCAATAACGTATACCACGGTGTCCTATACCATGTACTCAGCAAGTTACTCAAAGGTCCTCAACCCTTCCCAGGAAACTCACGCAAGGTCCTTAATTTATCTGTTGCTTTTTCGAATTATTCGGGAATAGAAGTAAATCAATACCTTATGAATAGTAATTTATTTGTTAATTGTTTATTCATTAATCTGTTTACTTGATTTTAAATATTGTATTTCATCAAATTAAATGGGTTATTCCATTTACATTTTGAGTAGCATCTAGCACTGATAAAGCCCAAATATCTTCGGTCTTTAAAAAAATTGCCTATCAAGAATCAATTAAAGAGCCATCTGCGTTAGATATTTAAACATTTAGATGGCGTTTGATCTCTTACCTTCCAGCAATTCCTCCTTGCTGAATTTCTTGAACGAAAATACCCAGCTCACCTCGCTGCTCTGAGCGAAGACCAACGACGCTGAAACCCAAACTCTGGCCATCAGGTTTTTGAAGCTAAAATAAATAAATAAAAACTTGAAATTTAAAATGCATGGGTGAATAAAAGATGCAAGCTATGAAAATGACCAGCCATCAAAGTATTGACATTTTTTACTGATTCATTTAGTTTTCTTACTAATTCATTTATTTGTCTCATTGTTTCTTTTAATTTTGTTTACCTTCCAACTGCAAAAAAAAAGATTATATTCGAGGCATCTCTTTTCACTCTTAAGCCTTCCCAAAAGCTAACTTGAACGAGCATTTTTATTATTTTTTTTTATATATCAAATAATTACCTTCAACGCCTTATAATTTTTAATGCTTTTATCTTTTAGCATGATAGAACTGAATAACGCATTAGGTGTTGTTCATTCATATTTTACCATTATTTTCAAGATTTTCTGGAATTTCCCTATTTTCAGGGAAATTCCTTATTTCAGGAGGGGAGGGAGGGTTACTTATCTGAGAGTGAGGTTAATACTCATCTGATGTTTCTATTAATGGATTTTAGTAAGGTTATCTGGTTAAGTTTTGTATAATCACAGTTTGGGGAGACACTTCTCCCTCCACAGACCTTCTTTGCTTATTCATGCGCAATTGCTAAAACTTTATTAAGAGGGAAAGTTATCATATATAATCCTGCTTTGAGAGTGCCCTGTTAACAAAACGAAACGAAAGCTAGCACTCTAATTACGTACCTTTTTCCGGCACAATGTCTATAGAACGCAAATTGAATGCCTGGTTTTCGCAAGTGTGTCAATCAACTCATCAGGCCCTAGACAAAATTTCGGCTTTAATTTTAATCTAAATTTCAGCGTTTAATTGCTTTTTTGGCAGAATATCTGAAGGCGAACTGAGCGCCTGGTTTTGCAAGGGTTTCTAACAACTCATTAGACACTACCACTAAATTTTCGGCCAGAATTGGTTCAATTTTCGGCATTCAATTGATCTTTTGGCAGAACATTTATAGATGAAGGCAAATTGAACGAATAGTCTAAGCAAGAGTTTGAAACAATTCCTAATGCACAACCATTTAATCCAATTTGATACAACTTCTAAAATGATGAATTACATAAATTTGGATTCTGAAATCTTTTAATTTTTTTATTTATCTAAAAAAAATCATCTTTGTTTATAAAAAATTAGATCCAAAATTACTAACAAGATAAGAAGCGAGTAAGTGGATATAGCAGACAACTTTATTAAAACTCTTATCCCTAAAAGGTCCCTGCCATGTTGCTGCCCAAGATCACTGAGCTTGACTTACAACAGGAGAGTGAACCAATTGGGCTGACTCATGGCACAGGAGAAGGTCAAGTAGGTCAAGAAGTAGTATAGATGGGCTATCTCAAAAGCAGAAGTAGCGGAGGGTACTCTGGCAGAAGAGGGTCAAGAGGGGGTAGTAATATACAGCACTTTGTTAAATCACTTATAGCAGGTTGAATCAGAGAAAGGGAGGGGTATTAATAAAATAGCACATCGTTAAAGTTACTTATACAACATAAGAGTCTTTATGACCGGGGGAATGTCAAGAGAGGGAGGCACTGATGCTCAAGGAATATCAAAGCCTCAACAGAAAAATACGATTCCTCTGGATATGCCTTAACAGAGAGCAAAAAGGCATATATCCCTTACTGGAATGAGAATGCCAAGAAGGTGGAGGAGGGGGGCTTACTACTCACTTTGTTTAAAGTGCTTACAGCAAAAAATTACGCTTCTATAGAAAATGAGGGTGCTTATGTATTATAGCGGCAACACTCAAGTTCTTCATCTAAGTAGAACCTGTTTCTCTGACGCTCAGCCCAAATGAAATATCATAAAATATGATGAAAATATAATACTTTAGAAACATATTTGTTTTTATATTTGCACATTAGGGGTCTGGGGGTAAAGTATAGCGGGTATGCATGCAAAATATGTTAGGTGCAACTATTCTACAAATTATGAAGTAAGAATTGTTTTCTAACTTCAAACTGTCCAAATACTTTACCCCCCCCCCCTTATGGTGCTAATATATAGCCCAAATTATATATTTCCCATATGTTCTGTCACTTGTCTTTGTCTTGTTTCACGTTAAGCCGGAAAAAAAAAACTAACAAATGAAACCGGTTCTACAGTTTTTCAATGGATGAAGAACTTGAGTATTGCTGCTATAGAATATAATACCAAAATGAGTAAACCAGCACAAAGAGTTAGTTGGTTGACCAAAATAAATGTTTGCATTAGTCATGGTGTTTGGAATTTAAACAGTCTAGATGCTCACACTGATCGCTTTGCTCTTTTTTAAGAAAAGGGATTGGAACTTCAATACTGTGCCTTTTAAATTTAAAAACACAAATCTTTTTTCCTAACGGCTTAAATTAACTGCATACAGCCATCGTTCCTAAGCCTAGGTATCGTCGTCCTAAATGGACTGCAATTACATAGACGTTGGGTCACTATCGGCCAAAAAGCTTTAAATGGTTATACATGTATAGGTTTATTTACTACAGGATTATAACTATTATACATTAATAGGTTTCGATCAAATGTATATACAAATGCAAAAATGCCAACTTTCAAGAAAATAGTAAGAATGTATTAATTAATTGGTAATGACAGATTTATTCTCGACTAATGAAAAAGTAAGTCAACTATTGATGCAACAACCAATCAAATTGTAGATTTGTGTGTGTCTGGAGGGGGGGGGGGCTATGATTTGACTGACTTTGTTCTTACTCTATTTTGGGTGTCACGACACCCACACAAAAGAAGAATGGGATTCAATAGTGGGCAATGATAATTTATCATGCCTTTTGATAGTGATCCAAGTGCAATAGAACAGGCAGAACTTAAAGCAATCTTTAGCCACCATGAATCACTCCTCTTGCAGCCAAACCTGTATATAAAGCAAGAACTTTCCGTAAAGAGGGAGGGGCTAAACTACATAGAATTCTATCCTCAAACTCTTTTAAAACTATTTTTCACCAATGACGTTAGCAGGGATCCACAGCCTCACAGAGGAACCCCTAATTTTGTCCCTGTATAAAATGCTCCGTAGTTTAATCACTTAGGACATCCTTTCCAGATATTCACACTAAATTCTAATAATGATGTATTTCTCATTTAATCACCGTCATTATTCATCTTAGATTGAAGTCTTCATCAAAATTTCCCCACTTTCTTTCGTTCATAATTTATAGATCCCAATTTAACACAACTTCTAGCGAACGAGTGGAGGATCATTGATTTATCCCTGTCAGTGACCCAGAAGGTGACATGATAACCGTCAGAAATAAAGTTAGGTATTTCAGCCATATAAAAATTTGTAAGTTATCCACAAACTTTTGCAAGGAAGTCCTCCGGATAATTGCGAAATGTCTCCCCAATAAAAAGAGAAACATTTAATTCGATTATGCTGATTTTCCATGTCTTCTCCAAGGTTGTCGTTTCCTTGTTCAAAACGATTTCCGAAAAAAAAAAATCGAACTTCAGTTCTTTTATTGAATCCACATTAAGCCTTATTTCTTGTGCGTGACTACAGAACACTTGAAAAATTGCTCAGCTTTAGAAGTTGCAGTACTTTTTTTTTTAGAAGTTCAACTCCGACAGGACAATAAAGAAATTTTCATCTCCGATACCAGTTCTTGAAAATAAGCCACTCTGGTTCCGCTTTTGACTTCTAACAATGACCCTGTAAAGGTTTCCGGAATTCTTCTTTCGTTCCTTCTCAACTTTTATATTTATACCCCTTTGACAACAACTTGTACTAGACCGTGAAAGATCCTTGATTTATTTTTATTGCATCTACAAATGTTGGCATGATCAGCGCTAAGGGTCCCCCTTATGACCACTCTCCACCATCCAGCGCACATCCCAAAGCAACCATTTATTCAATGTCTTCTCCACGTGGCAAACTCTATGCCATGCGCCACAACAATTTGCACGATTTTTAAAGTAGGCATCCTCCTCTATTCAAATTAAAAAACCGTATTCAATCCTAAGCACCAAAGACATTTAAACAAACCAAACCATTTTTAAAGTAGGCAATCCTCTCTATCAATTTAAAAAACCGTATTCAATCCTAATACCATTCAAATTAAACAATAACAATTAAAAATCAAAACAAATAAGTCAAGAATGAGAGATTATGTGAAAACAGCATGGTACACACAAAGTGTTGAACTAAGATAATTTGAAAAAGATTCTGCTCTATTAGGTTAAAGAGGCTTACAACAAAAAGCGCACATACAATTTGAACCGCCTCTACAGGACCCTACGCAGAGGAAGGGGAACCACCCCCCCCCCCCCTTTAAAAAACAAAACTAGCCCGAACTTTTGGGCATTTCTTGTCAAAATCATCAACGGTTTTTACTTGTATTCCTTATTTATTATTTTTTTTTATTTATTATTCTTTCTTCATTTATTATTATTATTAAATATTTAAAAAATATTTAATATTAGCATAAATATTATTTATACGTAAATAAAAAATTTTAACATTTCTTTTATTTCTTACTCCTCGTTATTATTTTATTTTTTATTGTTCCCTCCTCAAAAAAAATTCCTGTATACTTTCCTGCATCCTGCATCCTGTATACTACTCCTTTTCAATTAGAATAATCAGCTGTAACACATTCAACTATATAAGAAAAAGGTCCTGGTCAAAGAGGAAACGAGAGCTTACTTTTCTATGATCCTGTGGTAAAAAAATGTGCTTTAATTTCATTGGTGTATATCTGGAACGCATTTTCGTAAGCCAGTCATATTGTTTTTACTTTTGGAGGGACAAATAACCATGCTTGTTCCAAACTTAATTGGGTTTCGACTCTATTTTCTGAAATTTAGACCAGTAAAAAGATCGAAAATTTAAGTGCCACCTAATGCATTTTCCAGTATGAAAACTTAAGCCAATACAAAGATCGAAACATTTTTGGGTTACAAGCAATCCCTCCGTTTCTCTGTGTCCTGGTCATTTTAATATAAATTTAGAAAGAATTCAACTTATATTTCTCTACCGAAAGTATATTGGAATCGATTTTTTTTTTTTTTTTTTAGCACTGTTCCCATTTGCACCATCAGCTTTAAAGAAGTCGACAACGCTGCTTAAAAAGCTTGAACTTAGTATATGACATTAGACACCATAGGTTTTATTTCTAGTTTTGAAAAATTTCAATTTTCGCTGTGACAGGAAAAAATAATTAGTTTTTACCTTTTGGTGCATTTGGATTTCAAGCGTTTTTTAAGAAGGTTTTTAATAATTTTATTTTAGCTATTTTAGCCTTCAGTAAAATTTCCATACTTCCTCATACGATTCCGATGTATACTTTATACTGAAAAAATCTCAACTGTAAAACACGCCAAGGCCAAGCCTATCTTTCGTTATAACAACCAGCAGTCATAATTAGCTACTGCCTGCATTTGAGGAATGATTTAATTTTAAACAATTTTTGACATTATAAAGATCTGATTTTGAAGACACGATCCTCAAAAAAGACAAACCTGAATAAAAGCGTTTAAAAATAAACAGAAGTTACAGTCCCCTTAAATATCTATCTTTCCAAAGAAACGTTGTTCCAAACAGTGTTTTCTCTCCGCCAGATGTCCTCTTACTTTTGCTTTTTCTTAGTTTATCTTGTCTTCTTAGACATAACTTTCAGTAGACGATGGAGAATCGTTTGATTTACACTTATGGCTTCACCAGAAGGTGACAAGATAACCGTCGGATCCAGAGTTAGGCGTTTAAGCCAAGATCTATAAGGTATATATTGGTCCTTGCTGGAGGATTTCCAGATAATTACAAACTGTCTTTTCGAGGAAAAGATATAAGCTCAGTTTTAATTCTATTGATTTCTTAATTGTATTCTTTTCTCAAGGTTTTATATTCTTTCGAAACAAGCCATTGTAACATTGGATGGAATATATCGGTTGTATGCCTAAATTAACGCTCAGGTTCAAGAAGCATATATTAACTTGACACTTCTAGAAGCATATATTAACTCGAGAGGTATGGACCTTGGAACGATAAATAAATAATTTTTTTTTTTCAACCGAAAGTAAGGAGCGACATTAAAACTTAAAAGGAACAGAAATTATTACGTATATGAGGGGGGCTACCCCCTCCTCAATAGAATAAAAAAATATTCCGTATATGAAGGAGTTACCCCCTTTTTAATGCTTTGCTCTTCACGCTAGAGTTTTTAGCGCTTTTACAAAAGCTTCTTATTCTAATTAAACGGCCGTGTTGTTTCAAAAGTCGTTCTTAAAAAATTGGAACAAATAGTCAAGCTCTAGTGTAAAGAGCAAGGTATTGAGAAGGGGGGTGTAACCCCTTCATATACGCAATAATTTCTATTCGTTTTGAATTTTAATGTTGCTCTTTACTTTCAGTTGAAAACACTTGTTTTTCTATTCAATTTCTGATTGTTTTTTTTCAAATAATGCCGTTAAATCTGGCTCACCCTCCATGAAAAATTCTATATATTCCAGATATGTTCCATATATCCCATATATTTTACCATATATTCCAAAATTGAGTGACAAACTGAAAAGAATCCTAAAAAAAACATAAACTTAATGTCACCTTTAAAAAATTCAAACACGATACAGAGCTTTTTCGACAGCGACAAAGATGAAACCAGCCCCATTCTAGGCAGTGTTTATAGAATTCCTGTTCTTGTGGCTGTTTTTATGTTGGTAGAACCCAACAGCAATTAGGGGAGAGGTTTATCGGAACACAGGTCCTCAATCGACAAGGCCATGGGGCTACGCCAAAGGTCGGAGACATTTTTTTTTTTTGATTGCGCCTTGGCTCAACATTTATATGATAACCCAAATCATTTCATTTTCTTTGACAATACCTCCATTATTGCCCCTGTCAAAGGTCTCGTTCAAGTTTTCTCATTCACTGGAAAAACTTGTCTTAAGTCCCATTTATGATGAAATTATTAATTCGGATCGTTTTTTCATCCGTCGACAACATTATGTTTTGCAATCAAACAGAATCTCTGATAATACTCTACCTGGAAGGCGATTAGCCTTTCCCAGTGCTTTACGTAAGATGAAATTGTGAAATGCCATTTACCATTTAGACTTGTGTTTTTTATTCAGTTACCCTTTCACCGTTACTCAAAAAGGGTCATCTTATTTTAGTTTTGTGTTTTGTTTTAGGTTGTTTTTTTTTTATAATTTTATCGGTTTTTATTCTGCAATGAGGACTGTCAAGCGGAAGTCTAGAACGAAATATTTGCATAATTTTTTTTCACTGGCAGTTATTGTCCTCGTTTTCTCCTTTCTTCGCGATTTTATGTTTTATCATGATTAGCCAGTGTGGTCTCAGAAATTATTTACGATTCAATTCTCGCTAAAAATTCCCCCGGAAAAATCTCCACACATAAAATGGAGTCGCCAAACAGAATGTACGGCAATGGAAACGAATTTTGTGTATGAATTCTGGCAAATTTTCCTTCAGTGTAAAATTTCTGGAAAGTTCAACCCCAGAAACTTTCCTCTCAATGGTAAATTCTCCCCGCATAAAAACATCCCTCCCCCACAGAAAATACTCTCGAAAAAATATATGTATGCTTCCCAATAACCAGTACTATATGCAACAATGGGGAAAGTTCATAGCTTGCAGTCCTTCCCTCGGGGTTTTGGGAATCAAGTCATCTTCAAATACATAGCTGTTAGATCTTTCGATTACGCGGAACAAAATGGCTACCTCAAAATCTGATCGGATGACTTGGGGGAAAAGGAAGGATAGCTGCCATCCAGCATTTTCGGTAACTTAAAAAGGGCAATAGAACTTTTAATTTCCGATCCTATGATCCCTCTCACGATCTTCTAGAATCACTGGTTCGATACAATCACCCCTGAAAAAAAGGAAAAAAAGAAAAAATACGTATCCATGATTTTTCTTCTGGCCAAAATAAAAATAGAAGCAAAATTCCCAATTTTTGAATATAGGTGCTTGAAACTTCAATAGTAGGGTTCTCTGATGCACTGAATCTGATGATGTGATTTTTCGTTAAGATTCCTTGACTTTTAGGGGGGTGTTTTCCGCCATTTTCGAAGATCATGCAAATTTTCTCAGGTTCGTAGCATTTGATGGATAACGCTAGACTTGTTGAGCCTTATATATTTATTTGGAATCAGCATAATAAGCGAATTCTTGTGATGCATCTTTTGACATCAAAATTCCGTTTTTTTTTTTTTTTTAGAGTTCCGGTTACTATTGAGCCCACGTCGTTCCTTATTTACAAGTTGTTTCCACGAAGTGTCTAATAAGAGATGCTCAAATAATTAGGGACCGATACTCCTATTTGGAAGAACACGTTCACGTTAGGGTAAACAATAGGTTTCCAAACAAGCTTCCTTTGGTGTCTTAAAATATCAAGGACATCAAAATAAGAGCATTTTTTGACCCCCACCCCTCCCTGATCCTATCTTAGGCCTATTCACACCAATAAACAACAATTTTCTAAAAAATATTATTTTGGTTGTTTCAAAATTACAGAATTTTTCGGGCATTCTTTCAGAGGTGACACGTGGGTAGCAAGAAATGCCTACCTTGTCACAAGCCGGCTTGGATTTTAAAAGTCAGATTAATCTGATTGGTCAACCCAAAAACAATCCGTTTGAGACTTGAGCAAAGCCCATTTCATTTCGCTAAGTCAAGTAAGATCATGTTTTATTTACAGTTGTGACTACAGTCTGTTTGGTATGTTAATAATTTTTAACATCTATTGAGATAGATCCCATCGTTTCAAAGGGTTTAGTCCCAATGCCGGGATGATTTCCAGCTTTTGGAACAGAAAAAAGTTAGGCTAATGAAAGGCTGAATATATCAAGATGGCTGAATCGAAATCGAAGACTTTTAAGCCAAAGCCGAAAATTTGCAATTGTAAGAATCGCACAGAACTTACATAATAATGAAAGTGTTTCAATCGTCTTATTCATAATATCCTTCTTCTATGTGTTGTATGTACCGGCCATAAGACTGAAGCACATTGGCAACGAGAAAACCATTTGGAGGGATCAACAGCAGGAAATTCTAACAGAACATCCGATGAATGAACACGATAAAACCGATGAATGAACGAGGTTCGTCGGAAAACAGCGCTATTAAATCTACTAAACACGAGTAAAAAAAAAAAAAAAATATGCAGATATTATGCCGAATAAACCCGGCATTAAAAAGACTGGACTACGAATAGAAAGACTATTTTTCTCTGACGTGGAAGAAACTAATTCAAGGAACTGAAGAATAAACGATTTTAAGAAATCCATAGCCAACAACGTACAACAGAGCATGAGTGGTACTATGAGTAGTCAGATGATCAACTCAGTGAATGAACTAGCTCCGTCAGGCAGGAGCTCGTCCACATCTACAAACAGGAGGAAAAGAAAACGATAGATGCTCTGTCAAGTAAATCTGGCATCAGGAAGACGAGACTGAGAATAGAGACTTTTCATTTCTCTCACGTGGATGAACCTAACTCAAAGAATTGTCAAATAAACAATTTTAAGGAATCGGAAACAATGCACAACAGAGCATGAATAGAGCCATAAATAGACAGAAGATCCATTGAATGAGGGATCAGCTTCGTCAGGTAAGAGCACTATAGCATTTACAAACAGGAGCAAGAAGAAAACGGTAGATGTTTTGCCAAGTAACTCCGGCATCAGAAAGATGGGACTGAGAATAGATACTTTATTCCTCTGACGTGGATGATACTATCTCAAAGAAACCGACGATTAAACACCTTTATGGAACCAGAAGCAAATAATTAAATACAAACAAACGAGTATGAATGAAGCAAGACCTGACAGAGGATCGACCCTATGGACGGGAATTAGCTCTATTAGAACAAAGTACTATTGAAATCACAAACAGGACTAAAAAAAAAACAGAATAGAAGCATTGTGATGCAGAACGACACTGGAGAGGCGAGACAAATATAATTTTAGACAAATAGACTTTTTTTTTCTGTCAAACTGATATACCAAACTAAAAAAACGAAAAATAAATTAACTTTAAGGAATTTGTCGGGGGAGGGGTCTTCGTGTCCAGTTACGACTCTTTTCCTGATTTG
Source organism: Artemia sinica (assembly GCA_027921565.1). Classification (NCBI taxonomy): domain Eukaryota; kingdom Metazoa; phylum Arthropoda; class Branchiopoda; order Anostraca; family Artemiidae; genus Artemia; species Artemia sinica. The sequence goes on along the minus strand of CM051259.1, from coordinate 38,604,453 downwards.
ACATCTTTTCCTGGTTAACTTAATGTATTTTACGTAACAATACAAAACACCGCATGAAACACTTTTCTGACTATTCAAAATGGAGAAAGAAAATAGTGACCAAAAAGTGTTCCCCTCTCGGGATGTGAGAGAACCTCTCAGGTTTCTGTTCGTGTAAAAAAAAAAAAAAAAAAACTCTATTCTTTATAGACAGTGTTATTTGTCCTGATTAAAAAGTAAAAAATACTTCCCCCATTATAAATTATCAGTTTCCATTACTGATATTTCAATTCACGATATTTAATCTATTGAACGTTCTTCAATTACTTCTAAACGATATCTGGAAGTAATTGGAAAACAAACTTCTAAACGTTGTTGTATTACTGAAGTTTCAACTATCCTCCTTCAATTAACGGATAGATGGTAGTCAACAGCATCCTATGTTCGCCTTTAAAATGTTCTATGAATAAAAAACAGAAACAAAGAACAGATTTATCAAAAAGAACAAAAATAAGCTGATCGCGTAAAAATAACAGGGGATATCAGGTGAACTTCCATCCCCTTGCTCAACTACTTACGAAATACCAAACAGACCCTAAATTGCGGTCTTAACAAAAACAGGTACTAATATGATTATTTCTTTTCTTTTTAGTTTTTTTTTTTTTTAGTTGAGGTTCTGATGCCTCAGTCAGTGTGTTTGTAAGAAAACGAAAAAAAAACGAATTTCCTATAGGTCTTTCACCAGTCATGAGGGAATCAGCGAGTGTGTGGGCATGAATCTCAAAATACGACAGGCCAAATTAACAGTCACCAGTCTATTAGAATAGATTAATATATTATCAATGCAGCTTTAATTGTCTCGTAAAATTACTTCACAAGAGAGCTCAATTTATTAGCAGAGTATTTAGTCTAAGAAAAGTATTCTAGCTGAGATAACCAACGGCTACATGACCATCATAAAAGAACTCCTTTCAAAGGATCCCTTAAAACGTCCTTAGAGGAAACTTTATAGACATCTTTAAGTCCTGATCGCTTTGTCCCCCAATACGGAACTGGATGGACATCTATAAATGCGGGAAAAGGGACAGGAAATGGGAAAAAACTTGTCTCGACTTATGGTTCATAAAGATGAGACAGATTGTCCCTCTGCTGACTGTATAAAAGGTAACAATTCGCCCAACGCGTATATGATCAAGTTGAATTGTAGAATTTTTATCGCGGTAAGGTTGTAAAACAGAGTCCTTGTTTCCTTCGCAAGCAAACAATAGTAAATGTAAAAATCGGAAGTAAAGCTCAGTATTTCACTATAACAATGAAGCAGATGGTCCTCTACTGATGGCATCAAAGGCAACAATTCGACCAACAGCTATATTACCGTTGGTCGAACTTCATTGTAGTATAAACCATAATCTCGATCTATAGTTCGTAAAGATACGGCAACTAGTCGGTCATGTACAAAATTTAACGATTTGAGCGCAGAAACTGATAAAGCCTTAAGGTTCAGTAACTGAATACGTTTTCAGTATGGCAGTTACGCAAGAGGGAGGGAGCCACTCTCTCTGATATCCTAGATTTACTCTTATATCTTGGCACTTCTAAGAGAGACAGCTAACTATGTACATTTTACTGTAATAAATGGTAAACACTATTGACTTTTTACTGCTCTCCCTTTCCTCCTCAGTTAACTCTCTTACTTGCTTGAAAATTAGACTGGGTTTTTAGCTGAGGCGGGATGTCAGCATACCCATCAAATTTAGACTAACTTTCACACTGAAGCTGCAAAATCCGCGATTCAAGTTACCTGTGACATTTAATCAATCAAAGACCTTCGGCACCGCTACTTTATTATACCGTTACACCATTGAAAAAAGGTTAAAAAGTTAATTCCCTCCTTAGTCACGATATCAACGTGTCGGTAATTTTTACTGTTAGATTTTCAAGTTCATTTTTGTGGATAAAATAGATAAAAAAGGTTTCCGGAAAGGGTTCCAAAAAAAATTCCAGTACAGCGTAGGGGCTGGCAAGCTTAAGTTTTTTTCTAACTTTGAATTATGTACGTTATCTTTTATTCCTTCGATTCCATCTACATGCAATCTTAAATCGGTGAATACTTTTTTATTTCGCGTACACGTAAGAAATTCTTTAGGGCGTTTAGGTCACTAGGACTATAAAAAGGGCTTTGTCATATTCAACGGTGGCACATAATTGGAATTTTTTAAATCTTTCAAAGAGTGAATATCTTTGACTTAATAGAAATATCACGACTCCGTTGATTTGTCGATCGTTCCAAATTACGTTCAGTTTTACGGATCACTCGATTGTGTTGCTTTCTGGACCCTTCAATCTTATCCATTACACACTTTTTAGTTTGTGTGGCCAAACTATTTGGAATTGATAGAGCTTTGATTTGAGAGATCAGAACAAACGAAAGAAAACTAAAAAGCAACGCCTACTTTCCCAGAAATCCTTTCCCAGGAAAAACCTTTCAAATTCTCCCGTTTTTGTGCCAGAAATGGAGATATTCGGTTTAAATGAAAATACATGATTAAAAAGTTCGAATTTTGTGTTTTCGAATTAAACAGAGCAAAATTTTCTTTTTAAAGCTAAGGAAAGAGTAGTCTCTAAATATGTTCTAGCATACCTCTGAAAAAAACACTAAAAATCAGCTAAAAGGAAAATCATCATTGAGCAATTTGGGAGGTCCCCAAAGTGCTAGCCGCTTTGATTTAAAACCTTGCAGACATAAAATTTCATTGTCTTTTAAATCAAATTTCAGAATCAAACCACATATTCTCTAATAGTTTTCAACGGTGGCTAATCCCCTAAGAGAATTCGCTAATGGGCCCTTTTTCTTTACACGTTTCATTTACTACTGTCCTTTTCTAAAGTACTTTGTTTTGCTTCTTTTATTGTTCTTTGTATTTCTTCTACTTAACTTTTTATTTTGCGGTGACTCAAAATTAAATACATTTTATTGAAACTATTTTATTTATTTATTTGAGCATAAAATATAGTTTGTTTCATGTAATATAGACTATAATTGTGTTCCTGAATAGGACCTTACTGAAGTTATTTACTTGATCTAGTGTTAGTAGTCTAATTTATTGCGTTTTTGGTTATTACTAGTCAAACATCAAACTGGACCAATCACGGCTGCTAATAAAAGACATGGACTTTTATAATTATTTGTACCAAAATCTTTTTTCTTTCGAAGTTCACTCTCTTATTAAAAGTATTATTGGTTATTGAACATGCTCGTATATTTTTAATTATGATGTAGTTCTAATGATTTAAAAAAAAGAACGTTATGAAATTAGAGCCTTCTAGTCTAAAAATTTTTTTTAAAGAGATAACCAACAGCCAGACGACTAACATTAAAGAGCTCCTTTCGAGAGTTCTCTTAAAGTGGTTCTTGAAAAGAACTTTATAGACATCCTGATACTCCCAAAATGCACTTAAAAGGATATTTAACAATGTGGAAAAAAACACAGGAAATGGCCTGAAGTGTAGCGCCTTAAAGTACCAAGAGCAGTAAAATAAACAAAAAGAAGAGTAAACGTACCTTAATACTGGAACATGGACCACAGTTGCTCCGCAAAAAAAAGGACAATAAACCATGAGTGAAAACCATATATCAAAGACATTTCCCGGTTATACTCTACGAGATACATAACTGCTGTCACGTCTAAAAGTCGTAATTATATTTTGGGGAGTAGTGGTGACAAATTTTCTCGTTGTGCCCCTGAGAATAGGAGCCTTCTACTGCTAATTTCAGTCACCGTACACCCACTGACTGTCCGACCATGAGGCTGGGTATTTTTCAGAATACGTGCCGAGATTGGATGAACCAGTCAGTAATGGATGCCAAAATAGAGCCCAGGGGGTCGATCCCCTGGGAATAAGAAGGGCAAGAAACGTTGCATCGTGATGCAAGAAACGACCCCTTGAGGAGTAATTCAAAGTGGAAGAAAGAAGTTCTCTTGCTAATCACGATTTTGAAGATCAAATGCAACTTGCCGCTTAATGGTTGGCGAGGGGTAGGTGATTTCCCCTTTTTTTTAGGGAGGAATGTTGCCAGCCCAAGCCGGTCTGAAGTTAGCAGGTAGGGGTTCTTGGCGCAGGGGAAAACAATGGTTGACATCTTGACATTATCAAGGAAGGCTCTGCTGTAAAGGAGGAAAAAGAGAGAGACAAGCTCTATCTCAAAATACCAAACCCAAGGGGCATTAATAGACCAGCGGCTATTGATGCTATATTTCTTTCCTTTTGGAAGGAGGGGGGGGTGTAGAGGCAATGGGTCTTTACGGGTTCTCAGTTTTATGAAACGTCTCAGTTTCATGAATCCCCCAATAATAATAATCCCAGATTTTTAGACTACTGAGATAATTGCCAAACCCTTTTGCTAAGCAGTTCTCAAAGGGAGCAACAGGGCAACTATAGATGAGAAGGATCAAAGTATGACTGATTTGTATGAAAATTTCATATTTGAAGAGAACTTAGCACTATTGGTAGCATGGCTAAGTTTTGACGGAGGGCAAGTTTTGTCAGAAGGTAGGTCGGTATTTCTCCAAAGAATTCTCTCAAGCCTTCTTGGAAATTTTCTCAAAAGAAAAGCTCATTTACATATCTATCTACAAAGAATACTAAGATTATATTTTTTATCAAAGCAAAACCGGGAATGGATCTGTTTTTTTTTGGGGGGGGGGGAGTGAGAGGTACTTCTCTGGGTGAGGGGTTGACTTTCAGAATGTGTCTAACTATTTTTTGGACTATTAGATTATGTTTAATATTTTTGACAAGACCTTGTTGATCTTATGTACAATGGCCCATTTAAAAACAGTTATAAGCCCTTTTTTTGAACGAGTTCACCGCTCCCTTCTTGATGCGTGCCTACATGAAGAGAAAGCTTCATCTCTTTTAAGTTCAGTTTTGCTTGCCGGAGAAAAAAATTCCTCAAACCTGATCAAACCATAAATTGAATAAAATATTCAACGACACCGGGCAGCGACCTTTGTGAAAATTACAGCATCATATTCAGCATGTACAATAGCCCATTTGCGGAAGTTTCAAGTTCCGATGTGCAAAAACGCGAAATTTGGCATTTTTCATCGAGCGACAGGAAATTCAACTGCCGAAGTGGAATTCGATTTCTATTAGAACCAAGCTCAAGATTATCTCTAAGAATTTTTTCCGTTAGCTGCACAACCATGTTCTTTTCTTCCAAGCTGACTAAGTTCGTTAATAATTGATTTTCGGAACTGAATCCCTTAGGACGGCCACTGTCACACTCCATTTAGAAAACAACAAGCCCAGCACTTGAAGCTCTCAAGAGAGACTACGGATAGAAGACATTTTATCTCATTAATAGAAGAGGATAATTAACAAATATCAAAAGTGGAGAGCAAATTATGTAACAACTTAAATCGGCAAGTGTTTACATTTCGCAGTCAAACAACAGAATTGTGAGACTTCATTCATTGCGTAAGAATTATGACAGTCTAATGGCAAAAGAATAAATGTGATAAAGCAAAGTGAGACAAATATTTTCTTAAAACTCCTACAGTTTCGTAAAAAGAGAATACAAAATGAAATACTAATAAAGAGCTGTATTCTAAAACTATGTTTAAGTGGGGGGAAAAAAATCCATTTAACAACCAGATGTCAGTTGCTTAATCAATTTCGCAACAGCTTAATAATTTTTGTTTACATTTTCCTTTTTTACATGTTTTCTATTTCATTGCGTTTATTTATTAGATCTATTATTTTCTATTGATTTATCTCAGTAGAATATTAATACACAGTATGGTATGCAGTACACACAGGTTTGATCTTTAGATGGGAGGGGGTCCAATTCAGACAAAAATCAATTCTAACCGGCATTTTCAACTTATTTTTGTGTGGGCGTTTCTTCAAAACAATCCGAGGTAGGAGAATCCCCTCCCCAGAGTTTGTAGGCATAACAACACTTGACTTACGAGTACATGTCCTGCCAGGCGGTGATCGGCGTAGAGATTGATGTCTGCTTCCTCCATACACTTCGGTCCATGGCAAGCTTTCGAGCTTCGTTAATGTAATATTTGCGATCGTGATGAACTGGAACAGGCTGTCGGACCATACTTTCTTCGGCTTACGCGAGGTCTCTCCCAGTTGGCTGTAATAGGTGAAGCATTCGAAGCCAGTGCCCGAACCATCACAGGGTTCGTTCGGCTATTTGGATCAAAAACCAAGACTGCTAAGTGAGAATGAATAACTTCATGTTGCTGACGAAGCCGAACCATTGTGGACCTTCAACCTCCTCCGGCTCTTTGCCTCCATTCCACGGATGGTCTTGAGAAAGGCAGCTGACGTTTGCCGCGTCTCACCTCCTTAGAGCATCATAGAGCCGACAAGGGCGTTGACAAAAAGCAGTTTAGCTGCAGAGCTGATGTTGTGTTTTTGCCAAAGGTAGCAGTTCAGTCTGCACATGACAGAAGATGCCTCAAGATATTCTCACCTTTAGCTCAGAAAGACGAAAGCCATCTGCAGAGATTTCGGAGGTCAGGTGAGTTTTGACCTTTAAACAACTTTGCTGCTAGTCGTGTTATCCAGTCTAACAGAAAAGCCAGCAGCAGGAGGAGAATGATGAATGACCACCATTTTGGCTCAACAGATTCTAATCAATGGAAATGAAAACAGTGCACAAAATTAGACTGCACCTAAGCCAAGAGGACCATCCACCCCCCTCCTTGAATTCGTCATATATTTACTGGTGTTGTTTCTCTGATTGAAGGAACAATTAAAACTTCAGAAACTAGCATTAAAATACAAGGCCGTCTGAAAGTGGGCAAGAAAATTAAAAAATAGTCCAAGCCCGTACACAGTAATCTATTTTGATGCATGGGGAGGGGGGGGGGTAAGGATATTAAAATGACAAAAAAAAAGCCACAAAAAACATCACTTTAGACCAATACTCAGCTAGTACATGAAAAATTAACAAAATTTTACATCGTACAATATTCTAACAAATCTTGAATTAAGTCAAACTTTTATATTATGGAAAGTTATTGAATTAATGGTTTATATCAACAGTATTTTTTGCAATGGTTGCAATCTTTTGCAATGTTATTGGGGAAATCTTCCAGGAAAGAATTTATTTCAGAATGTAAATTTTTGTGTTATAGGCTCAAACAAATATTAATTTGTTAAATCTCATTGGTCCCCCCTCTCCCCCCCCCCCAAAAAAAAAAATATGTATCCTTCCTGTCATTTAATGCCGGAAGAACTAATAATATTCAATCAGAATTTTTTCAACCAGACCTGTATTCCTTCCTAGAACTTATAGATAATAAAAAGTTCTTTAAGTAAATAATTGGTCTAGTTGAACTAGTAAATAATTCTAGGCTTCTAAATGGTGCTTCATTTAATCATCAAAACATATTTTTTTGAATTCTAATAGCATGGGACATACCTCGATTTCATGGATTTCTTGTCCAGGGAGAGCGGTTTCCAAAGCGGCTGACGAAACCTGGAATTTGGTGAGTTCATGGTCGACAACTTCAGATGGAGACGCTCCCTAAAGAGATGAATCCCCAATTAGGTTCATGTCCTTGGTACTTCAATTATGATGTTACGTAAAAACAAGTTGATTAACATTTTTGTGGCGAAAGTTTATGCTTCTTATTCGTCAAGGGTAAGTGAAGAGTCTATAGAATTTCTATTCTCAAATCAAGGGTCTTGTTTTAGTTTGATCATTTTGTTTCTGCTCTCAGAAATAAAGAACAAAGGCTGAGTAAAAAACAAAGAAATGAAAAAAAAAAAATCACGATTATAGCAGTAGCCAATGTTCAATGCGGTTTATTATCAAATCAAAAAATAAATTACACCTAATAAACAATTCTCAGTCCATTCTTGGACACCGAGATCCTCGATCGCTACTTCTAAACATAATATGCAGCGTGGTCACTGCTCCTACTCTCAGAAACAAACTTACCTCTCATTTATTCCAAGATAACTACCAATTATCGTCCTGTCCTTTGCCCCAGGGGAAACCGCCTCACCACCATATCAAAATAAAATTTTAACTTTTATTTTTATCTATTTATATATAATATATTATATAATTTTTTTTTACCATACTTAACTAATCTTTTCCAATGCTAAAAAATGATTTTTTACTCTTCTTTTAAATGACGCGAGGGAGCTCCTACCTCTCAGTTCTTCTGGGAACATGTTCCACGACTTTGCACAAGTTATATTCGGAGCAAAATCCGACCGTACAGTTGGGGTGAAGGGTATTTGTAGGTTTGATAATGATCTGGTATTTACATTATGCTGGTCCGAGGTTGGTCGAAATAACGTTTTAAATGCAGACGGGAATTCACCAGCTAGAAACTTGAACACAAATGTCAAGCATGACTGATGATGCAGCGACTCCATTGACAAATACTCTTCATTTTTTCCAATTAATTTCAAAGATCGTTTATGGATAGAATTTAGCTTATGCAGGTGAGATTTAAAAGTCGATCGCCAGATCATTAAACAGTATTGTAAATGGGGTTTGATATGAGGATTACATAGCAGTACTAGTGCTTCCTGTGGCAAGATGTTCTTTAGTATCTTTATTAATCCAAGATTCCAGGATATCTTCAGCTCTACTGCTTAAATGTGATGCAGGAATGACAGGTCCTCATCAAGCAGGACTCCCAGGTATTTTGCAAAACACTTTCCTGGCCGACTGATGAAACCTCTTGACGTTTCGATACCACACACCTCCGGATGGACACTCCGAACCTGGCAAAAATGAAACGCAAGATTTATCAACGTTAATCACAAGTCGTGAGAATCCATCCAGAGATACGTCTCCTCGAGAACAACCCTAAGCTTGGAAATGAGCGCTGTTTTATCCCTTTCACAGGAGCCTAATGTGTGGTATCATCTGCAAAAGCCACAAGCTCATCATCATCTACAGGCTGAAAAGAAGCTTCATCGTGACATTGCTTACAGCAGCGAAGAATAGTGCGTGCCGGGTTTAATACGCTACTCAGATCGTTAACGTGAATCAGAAACAGTAGTGGTTCTAATATTGACCCTTGGGGGACACCGCAATTGACGACTACATTATTTCCTGGGTCTTCTCCCAAATAAATCCTGCGGTCCCTCAAGTACGATCTGAACTAATCCAGAGTTTCGCCTACTATTCCTATATGCTCCAGTTTCCCGAGGAGAGTAGGGTGGTACATACTATCAAATGCTTTTCTAATATCAATCAGGACCGCTGCAGGTAGAAGGCCAGAATCCAGAACTTTGTTGTTCCATAGACTCAAAGCCGTTAGTGCATCTTGGGTGGTGTGTCCAAACTGATGAGGATTAAGAAACACTTTTTTCTCCAGAAACTGGAGTAGCTGCTGCTGCATGAGTTTTTCAAAAACCTTGGAAAAAACTGAAAGAATGGATATAGGTATATAATTCGCAGGATCAGCTCGAGAACCTACTTTGTGCATATGAACTATCCTAGCTTTATTTAGCCATTCTGGGAAAGTACCCTTTTGGAGATACAAATTGATCAGGTAGGTAAGAGGCTCTACGATGGACGAACCAACTGCTTTTAACACATTAGTGTGTACTCGGTCGAATCCAGAAGCAGGACCTCTTAGGTTTCGCATAACCAACAGAATTTCAGGTGGAGAGGCAGGAGCGAGAGCCATTGACTTCGTGCATCCTGGGCCTAGGTAATATTTAAAACTCTTCATGGGGTTTTCAGCGGAATTTGTTTCTTTTTTTCACCTCTGTAAAAAATGATCCCAGTGCATTTGCAATGTTTTCTGGCCCCGATATAGTTTCTCCATTTAGGGATAATTTCAGGTGGGGCGCTGCAGGGACGCAGTAAAGAGTTTATAGCCTTTTATATCTTCCGGGAATCTTTCCCACTCTCAGCTGTTTTTCGAATGAAATAATTTCTCTTAGCTAATTAGCTAAATATTAGCCAAAATTAGCCAACTGTATCAAACAGTTCGTGGTAGCTAACTGTAAGTGAGAAGCGTCTCAGCCCAATAGTGTCCGAAACTCTAAAAAAACGGGATTTTGATAGCAATTTCTACATCAAAAGGATCGAGTTTTTATAATGATTCCAACATATAAAGTGCATTAAGTTTAATGTTAACCACCAAAGGCTCCGAACCTGAGATAATTCTCGAAAGAGGGTAGAAACCCCCCAAAGATTCAATCAATCTTTATGAAAATCACGCCATCAGATTCAGAATATCAGAGAACCCTTCTGTAGAGTTTTCAAGCTCATATCTACAAACATGTGGAATTTTGCATTTTTTGCCAGAAGAAAGATCATGGATGCGTGTTTATTTTTTATTTTTTCCCAGGGGTGATCGTATCGAGCCAATGGTCTAGAAGATTAGGAGAGAGCTCATTCGAACGGAAATCATAAATTCTAGTCCACTGTTTAGCCCCTCTCCCAGTCCCTTTTTTTCCCAAAGATATCCGATATAAATATGGAGATAGCTGTGTGGTTCAGAATAGTTGAAAGGTCCAATAACTATGCCTTTGGGCATGACAAGTTCCCCATTGGTCCAGGGAAAAGGGCTGTAACTTACGCGATTTGTCCACTGTTCACACATAGTATTTGTTATCGCGAAATATACGGATTTTTTTGGTGCGGGGATTTTGTGGGGTGGGGGGGGGGAATTTTCCACAGGGAGAATTTTACGCAGGGACGATAGTTTCCTGGGGAATTTTACACGGGGCGAGGGAAGGGGATTTAATGGTATGATTTGAAAACGGTCAAAAATTAAATTTCAAGAAAACTACTTTTCAAATGAGAGTAAGGAGCAACATTGAACCTCAAAAAACAGAAATTATTCCATATATGAGAAAGGCTACCCCTTCCTCAGCTCTTGCTCTTTACGTTAAAGTCGTATGGTTCTTCAAAAATACTCCTTATTCGAATTCTATTCTTAAAGAATTGCGACGGAAAGTCAAGCTTTAGCGCAAAGAGCGAGGTTAGAGCAAGTGATAGCCCCCTCATATAAGGAATAAATTTTGTTCGTTTGAAGTTTTAATGTTGCTCCTTACTTTCAGCTGAAAAAACTTATCTATTTTTAATCTAATAAAAAAAAAGTCAACGTTATAGGGGAGCGAGTTTTCGCGAGCTTGGAAAGTTGTTGAACTAAGCAAATGAAAGTTTTAACACAATAATATCAAATTGTTTTTATATTAATTTTCAATACACATTAATTTTTTATTTTGTTCTATCAAAGAGATAAAATAAAGAAAGTACTGTCAAAAAGAGATGACTTTTACAAGAAGTTCAAACATACAGAATGCTTTTCAGAAAATAACTTCAAAGACAGCTTTTATCAAATCTAGTTCGACAAATCAATAAATTTTCTTGATAACTTGAAGCAAAATGGCTTTACTTTCAAGCAGAGAAACCTTACAAGAAACCAAAAAAAAGATGAAGCAAAATTACATTACAGTGATCACTTGTATGAACTAAAATTTACTTTTGATATCAAACTTGAAACTTCAATTTCATCATAGATACAAACAGCCACGACACTGAAAGGGGGTATCACACATTGTTCTGGGGGAGGTTCTAAATACCAGAGACGTATATTCTTTGGATCCTACTTTTATTCCTTCCGCGACAAGGGTTCTTCTGACCAACCTCAGAGAGATAGATTCAGGGACATACTCAGGGATGGGGGCCACGGGGCCCACACACCCCATGAAGCTTAAATTTTCAAAAATTTCTGGGCACATCTTATTCAAATTATTAAATAATATTAGTTTTTTTATTAGGACCCTCTCCCAAAAATAAATTTCTACGGAAGTTCCTGGGAGAGATTTGTCTCCATTCTTCTAGATACGGGTATAAAATTATTTTTGAGAGTCTGAAATTGTGCAAACAATATATCTTATGGAATTATTCCTAGATCGATTGAAAAATTATGATTGTAACTTAAGAATTCGCCGTAAAAATTTCTGTAATCAGTGTTATCACAATCATTAGCGAAACGACACAAAAACAATCAAGTGTTGAAAACAACAAAAGCTCCTAATGTGAATAACCCAGAAAAGTTACTAAGTTAGGATATTAAAGAGAAGTTATGAATTTTATTGTCACTTGATACACCACTGGAATTCCGAAAAAAAGCGGAAACAATTTTTTGAAATAGGTTCAGACAGTGGAGTCAATTTACTAAACAAGAGACTGGTGGCAATCCTAACACTAAACAAACCCTGCATTTACTAAAAAAAATTAGGAAGACCACCCGAGTTGTTATTCTGATTTGGGCAAGAATTTTGAAGAGAAAATTTTGACAAATTTTAATTTGTCTATGTTAATTTTTCAAATTCATTGGAATTTTATAAATAGTAAGGCAAAGAAGTTAAAACGCCAAAACTTGGTCTTACCATGTTAATTCTTAGAACAGAGTGACCAAATAACAATAAATCGCTCTAATTTAAAAATAGTAGAAGTCCCTAATTTGAACCAGGAAGTCACTAAGCAGCACATAACATCCATGATATGTTTTGAATTTTACTAGAATAATTCAGAACCTATTAGAACAGCTTATGCTAAGACAAATGCAAGGAAAATCCCCCCCTCCGAAAAATTCACCTCTGCGGAAAAAATTTCCCTTCCGCGAGAAATTCCTACGTAGAAAATTCCCCCAGAAAATATTTTCCCAGCTGAAAACTACCCACTGGACAATTTTTAACCTTAAAAAATTTTGCCCCCAACAAATCCCCCCTAGAAAATTCCCCACATGTAAAATAAAAATCGTATTTATAAACATAAAAGTATTTGAAACACTAGTTTAGAATTATTAACTTAACCATCGAGCATTGTGGGATACCAGAAAATATGATCAAAAGGAACTGTCAAGTATTTGTGCTGAGGGGTCTGTGATTTCAGTCAGCACGAAAAATGTTAAGAGGGCCTTGGAGCTGGACGAGAAATTTTTTATAACTGAAACACCCGCAAGAGTGTGCTCAACAGCTTCTTAAAGTTTCTTTGCGACCTCATGAACTTGTAGTAATGCATACAGGACGGACGAATATAAGTTCATTTTTATTTATATGACAGAGAGAAGATAGGTTTATTTATATGACAGATAAAAGATAGGTTCAGTGGGAGACATCCTAGAAAGCAAGACGCTCAAGGCAGTCCTAGCACCAAATATCAAAAATATTTTATAAAACTTCTATCTTTTATTTTATTCATGTTAATTTTCAGTTTTCAAATTTACTGAAACTCTAAAACCCTGTTACAAAGAAGTTGGTTTGCAAAAACTTGGACAGCTGAAAATTCTAATTACATTTCAAATTCACTGGAAAAAATGTAGATTTATCTGCATCAGGGTTGCCAAGTAAACCTAAACATTAACAAAAAAGAAGCAAAACTCCTTAAAATGTAATTAGAATAACCCAGTCACAAAGCAACACATAGACGTCCAAGAGAAGTTTCGAATTTTAATGTCATAAGATATGTTTACTTGAATTCCAAAAGAAAAGGAAAACAAATTATTTGAAATGCGTTAAGGCAGCGGAATCTAATAAGCACGAGACTCTTGCCAATCTTTACATCAAACACACTGTACATTTGCTTAGAATTGCCGTTCTCATTGGTTTTTTTTTTTTTATTAGTTTCTTAATATGGTTTTGATAATTTTGGAATTTTAAAATAACGAGATAACTATTTCGATTTATTAGTTTTAAATAAAATAAGACTTAAAGAAGGTATTATGCAAAAACCTAGGATAGTCAGAAAGCTTTCATCGCATTTTTAACTCACCGTGAGGATTCTTGTTTTTAAGTCTTGTCAATGTTGCCAAACGACACTATATTAATACCATTTTAAAATAGCAAGTATTCCTAACGTAAATAACTCCAGAAAAGTTGAATAGCAACAAATATCATACAAGATATGTTCTGAATTTTAATGTCACCAGCACATTTACTGGAATTCCAACAGAAAGGGGAAGCAAATTACTTGAAAAAGGTTATGACAAGGGAGAGGATCTAGCAAGCAAAGGAACCATGACAATCATGCTTTCAAAATGATCTGTTTTGCTTAGAAAACCGGAGAGGTAGCCAGAATGGTATTTCTATTGGGACTGGAACAAAATTTTAATTCAAATATTTTCATTTGTCTGTTAATTCTGACTTTTCAAAATGTAAAAACTTCTTTTTTCGTTTTCATTAAAGTTTTACGTACAATAAAACGCAAAAAAAAACATGGATAATCAAAAAATTTCAATCGTACTTTTAACTCACCACCGATGGGGGTACCACTTTCAGAAATCACATAAACAAGGTGGCACGTGCCACGCGTGGCGTTCTCAGATGCACATTAGTTGTAAGAAGTGGGCAACCCCTCGCTCACTGCCAGGATTCCTGAGTTAATTAGTGTTATCAGTATCAATGTTGCCAAACGATACTAAATCAATCCCATTTTAAACTTAGCAATAGCGCCTAATGTGAATAACCCAGAAAGTCACATGGCGACACATGTCATCCAAGAGACGTTCTGAATTTTAGTGTCACCAGATAAATTTACTGGAATTCCAACAATAAGGGGAAACAAATTGCTTGAAATATGCTTAGACTTCGGAGACAAACTTAGCAAACATAAGATTTTTGAGGTACTTATGTATTAAACGTACTCTTTTATATACTGCTAAAGAAGTCAAGTTTGGTTAATGCAAATGCAAGAAAATATAATAGGATGAATATATAATAGTTTAGAAACAAATTTGGGCTATATATTTGCACATTAGGGGGGGGGGGGGTAAAGCATACCATATATTAAATACGTAACCTAACCTAGATACCTCCTCCCCCCCTAAACCCCCAAAAAAAACAACAGTTTAAATTTCGTAGACGCAATGAAAACCAGGCTTTGCATTACATGACTCTATAGCGGTCTCTTGAATTAACCCGTCTTTAGCGGATTTTTCGTGACTGGTTTCATTGCGTTATATAAAAGAGTACGTTTAATACTTAAGTACCATTTTTGACAATCTTAACATCAAACAAACTCTGTATCTGCTTAGAAAATCGGGAAGGTGACAAGAATTATCGTTCTAATTTCGGCAAGAAATTGTCTCTGTTAATTTTAATTATTCAAATTATAGTATTAGTTTCCAGAATTCAGTATCTGTAAATGATAAAACTTAAAGAAGTTATTATGTAACTTTAAAAATTGTAATTATAATTTTAAATTCACCACGAAAATATCCGTATTTATCAGCGTTGTCACTGTCAGTAATGCCGAACTGCACTAAACCAATCCATTAAAAAACGTGTTAAATAATAATAAAACTTCTTAATGATTTGCCCCAGAAAAAAAATATTAGAACGACACATGTTATCCAGGATATGTCTTGAATTTTATGTCACCAATAGACTTTTTAATGTACACATTTGCTGAAATTCCAGAAGAAAGGGGAGACAAGTTATTTGAAATAGGTTCAAACAGCGGAGACGACCTAGCAAACACGAGTCTGTTGGCAATACTAAGATCAAACAAACCCTATATTTGCTTAGAATACAAGAAAATCCACCAGGATTATCATTCTAATTGGACAGGAATTTCCAAGAGAAAAAAAACAACTCGTGAGTTTGGATTTCGGAGACAAACTTATAAATACACAAAGCCGTACAAAATAGTTCTATCAAGATGACGACATTTTTTTGCTTTACCTATCAAATTGTGTTATGTCGAAAAGAAACCAAGGAGTCTCTAGAGAAAATTGTCTTTGTGGTCCCAGTCAGAGTTGAAGCTATTAACTAAGAACTGATAAAAGAGGAACCTTTAACACTTTTATCCGAAGGGTTTAGTTTGAATTAAGAACCGACTAGTGTTACTGTAAGTGCAGTATTGTCAAATGCAGCTGGAAAAACTCCCCACTAGCTCAGTTTTTATTTATTAAAATTCAGCCTAACCTTCTTTTAAACGTGATTAGTTTGCTTTGAAACATTTTTTTTCACTAGTTCCATTCCTCTCCTTTTTTCTTTTTATCTTCGTATGTAGAACAAGCAATATGAACAAACAACGATTTACAATAAAAACAACTGAAAAAGAGCTGGCGGAAAAAGGGAACAGAAAATGAACAGAAACAGGATTTCCATTTTTACCAACGCTGTTTACCACTAAATTTGAAAGAAAAACAAATAATTCCAGAAAGCTTTCTTTTTTTTAAGCGAATTAAGTCAAACTTTCTACACCTGTTAATGAATGGGGTACTTGTCTGTTAAACAAAATGCACTCAATAATTAAAGTTAGGTTAATCCTAATGAAATATGCAAAACGTGATGATAATATAATACTTTAGAAACAAAATTATAGAAACTATGACGAAGAATTAAGGAAAACAGGCCGCGCAGGACGCATTATATCAAATGCCCAAGCTAACCCCTAACTGCTTCAATATATTGAATATTTAATAAAAAAAAAGACATATATCGTAGTTTTCTCGGTTCCGTTGCAACTAAATCGCCGTGTAACTGAACCCCTGTAACTGAACCACCGTGTAACTGAACCCTCGTATAACTAAACCCTCGTGCAACTGAACCCCATTTAACTGAGCCCTCGTGCAACTGAACTCCAGTGCAACTGAACCACCGTGCAACTGAACCACCGTGCAACTGAACCACCGTGCAACTGAACCCTCGTATAACTGAACTCTCGTACAACTCAACCACCGTACTTACATTGGTAAAATGTAAGTTAGAATCTTTAAATTATCCTTCTTGGAATTGTTTGCTTTTTAAAGTCATAATATAAATGACTGTCAAGATGATTAATAAAAAAGCTGTCTTGTTGTCACAAAAACAAAGAAAATCGGACGTCACAAACTCTCAAAGTCAAATTTATTGCCCTTTTTTATGTCTGTTAATGGGGGTTCCCTTCGCCCTGTCACTGCCTACGGGTAAAAAAAAAAAGAAAAAAAACAAAAAAAAAAAAAAAAGCAAAAAAACAAAAAACAGGAAAAAAGAACTAGGCGTCTACCCCCTCCTCTCCCATGGAAAACCCTCCCCTGGAAAATACCCCTCGCGGAAAATATCGTTTTCTAAATTGGAATATTTTATTTGGGTTCTGTTAGTTTAGCTAAGAAGTGCTAAGGAAAGTGGAAAAGAGGAACTCATATGTCTTACCCCCCCCTCCCCGCCCCTCCATGAAAAAAATGTTCTTCTCATGGAAAATCCTCCAGAAACGCCCCCCCCCCCCCCCCCCCTTCAGAAAACTCTCCCGCGAAAAATGTCCGTATCTTTCCCGATAACAAACACTATCTGTAAGCAATGGACAAATTACAAAACTTAAAAAGGTACTTAACTTCCGCAATGGGGTTCTCTGATTGTTTTGTAGCTAGGGAGAGGGAGATACTTCAAAGGGTGCATTTTAATGCCAAAACATCTCAACTCTCATTGAGCCTTCGGATAAATACAGAATTAGCTCTAGGGGAGAGACGAGAGGAGGATGGAGGTAGAATTATTTATAATCCCCAGGCAGTTCTAGTCTATTTTTTTTAAGTCGAAAGTGATTGGATACCAACCAAACACAAGGGGTATTTTTCGGGGTGAGATTTTTCACGGGGAGGTATTTTCCAGGGGGGTATGTTTGCGAGATGGTATTTACTGGAGGTACTTTCCGGGAGGAGGGGGGGGCTGGTTGCCCTCCAATCACTTTTGACTATTAAAAAGGGCACTAAAACTTTCAATTTCCAATCGAACAACAAAGCGTGATTAACAAAAACCCAACAGTCCTCGGGGAAAGGGCTGTAGGTTATTGCAAGTTACCCATTGTTAAAATTAAGATTTTATAGAAGGGATGGTCGTACAAACTTTGGAGAAGGATCATTCGATTGGAAATTGAAATCTCACGTTCAATTTTGAAGAATCAAAGGTAGTCAGAGGACAATCAGACTCTCCCTCTTAGCCGCCATTTTTTTTTCCCCAAATGCATCCGATCAAAATTTTTAAAAAAAATCGTTTTTTCAAAATAATCTAATAGTCAAATAACCATACCCCTGGGGTTGACAGCCCCGCCAGCAGCTCCAGAAGCAAGGGCTGTAAGTTAAGCTAGTTTCTCAATATTAATACAGAAGGTTTTTATGGAAAGGATTTTTGTACGAACTTGGAGGTGGGGGTGCTCATTATCGATTGGAAATCAAAAGTTCCAGTGCACTTTTTACGAGTTAAAAGTGATCGAAGGGCTTCCACCCACACCCTTTTTTTCCCCAAATACATCCGATCGATCGATAATTTTGAGATGACCATTTTATTTAAAACAGAACAAAGGTTAAATAACTATTCATCCAGGGTTCCCAACCGCTAGCCCCTGGTGCAAGGGCTGCAAGTTATGCAAGTTGCCTATTGTTAACAAACAAAGTGTTTTTTAATCAAGAAAAGAGGGTATGTTTGATCCTATAAATAATAAACAAAAAAAAAAAACATGGAGCATTAAGGTCAAACCTTAGAGAAATATTAAGAAGAAACCCAAACACAATCAAGAGACATTTTTTCCTTTATTGGTTGTGAAAAAGAAATACAAGCAATATCTACAACGGATGATGGTATCAGCCATCACATCGTTTGGGAAATATTTAGGAGCATCTTCAACTAAATGAAGGGGTATTTTGTGCATCCAGTTTTACAAGACGACGTATCTGCAAAGTGTCAAGAACCTTAGAGAACTGTTAAGAAGAAGGCCAAACACAATCAAGGGACATTTTTTTTCCTTTATTGGTTGTGAAAAGGAAATACCAGCAATATCTACAATGGCTGATGATATCAGCCGTCACACATCGTTTGGGAAATATTTAGGAGCATCTTCAACTAAATGAAGGGGTATTTTTGTGCATCCAGTTTTACAAGACGACGTATCTGCAAAGTGTCAAGAACCTTAGAGAACTGTTAAGAAGAAGGCCAAACACAATCAAGGGACATTTTTTCCTTTATTGGTTGTGAAAAGGAAATACCAGCAATATCTACAATGGCTGATGGTATCAGCCGTCACATCGTTTGGGAAATATTTAGGAGCATCTTCAACTAAATGAAGGGGTATTTTGTGCATCCAGTTTTACAAGACGACGTATCTGCAAAGTGTCAAGAACCTTAGAGAGAACTGTCAAGAAGAAGGCCAAACACAATCAAGGGACATTTTTTTTTTCCTTTATTGGTTGTGAAAAGGAAATACCAGCAATATCTACAATGGCTGATGGTATCAGCCGTCACATCGTTTGGGAAATAATTAGGAGCATCTTCAACTAAATGAAGGGGTATTCTGTGCATCCAGTTTTACAAGACGACGTATCTGCAAAGTGTCAAGAACCTTAGAGAACTGTTAAGAAGAAGGCCAAACACAATCAAGGGACATTTTTTTTTTCCTTTATTGGTTGTGAAAAGGAAATACCAGCAATATCTACAATGGCTGATGGTATCAGCCGTCACATCGTTTGGGAAATATTTAGGAGCATCTTCAACTAAATGAAGGGGTATTTTGTGCATCCAGTTTTACAAGACGACGTATCTGCAAAGTGTCAAGAACCTTAGAGAACTGTCAAGAAGAAGGCCAAACACAATCAAGGGACATTTTTTTCCTTTATTGGTTGTGAAAAGGAAATACCAGCAATATCTACAATGGCTGATGGTATCAGCCGTCACATCGTTTGGGAAATATTTAGGAGCATCTTCAACTAAATGAAGGGGTGTTTTGTGCATCCAGTTTTACAAGACGACGTATCTGCAAAGTGTCAAGAACCTTAGAGAACTGTTAAGAAGAAGGCCAAACACAATCAAGGGACATTTTTTCCTTTATTGGTTGTGAAAAGGAAATACCAGCAATATCTACAATGGCTGATGGTATCAGCCGTCACATCGTTTGGGAAATATTTAGGAGCATCTTCAACTAAATGAAGGGGTATTTTGTGCATCCAGTTTTACAAGACGACGTATCTGCAAAGTGTCAAGAACCTTAGAGAACTGTCAAGATGAAGGCCAAACACAATCAAGGGACATTTTTTTCCTTTATTGGTTGTGAAAAGGAAATACCAACAATATCTACAATGGCTGATGGTATCAGCCGTCACATCGTTCGGGAAATATTTAGGAGCATCTTCAACTAAATGAAGAGGTACTTTGTGCATCCAGTTTTACAAGACGACGTATCTGCAGAGTGTCGATAACCTTATGGAAATATCAAGAAGAAGGCCAAACACAATCAAGAGACATATTTCCCTTTATTGGTTGTGAAAAGGAAATACCAGCAATATCTAAAATGGCTGATGGTGTCAGCCGTCACATCGTTCGGGAAATATTTAGGAGCATCTTCAACTAAATGAAGAGGTACTTTGTGCATCCAGTTTTACAAAGACGAAGTATCTGCAATGTGTCAAGAGCAGATGAGGGTATAAACCTGAGGGTATGAAGTTTAAAATTTCTGGGCATGTTGAAAAAAAAAGGCTGGAGTGCAACCAGTCCCCCTCCCATATCCTTTTTAGCTGCAGTCTCCTCAAAGGCATCTGATCAAAATTCGTTTATCTAGATTCACAAAGGTCAAAACATTTAAAACACATATGTTTATTACTTAACGTCCAGAAAGGTCTGATTCATCTGAAAAAAAAGAGGAAAAATCCGCTTTAAAGGGTTTGTGACATTAGATCTTCTTTTTTTTTTTGCAAAGATAAAACAAAGCTTTTTATGAATGATCTTGACAGTTTTTATACCATGACTTTAAGAAACAACTTGTGTTTTACCGAAGGATATTGCTCATATTTTTATAATACTGAAAAACTGAGTTCAGTGTTCAGTTTAAAAGGTGGTTCAGTCGCACGGTGGTCCAGTTAGATGGGGTTGAATTAAGTTACACGCATGTTTAGTTGCACGAGGGTTTAGTTTACGGGGTTCAGTTGCCTGGTGGTTCAGTTGCACAGGGGATCGGTTAGACCGGGGGTTCAGTTGCACGGTGGTTCAGTTACACGGTGGTTCAGTTACAGGGGTTCGGTTGCTTGTGGTGCAGTTACACGGTGGTTCAGTTACACGCACGCCAGTTTTCTCATTCAAAATAAGCAAATCATAACCGATCCAGGAAGGGAAACCGGTTTCTGTCAAATCTTTCACAGCGTAATTCTTGAGTGCGTTCCGTTTAACAGACAAGTACCATGAATGGATCATTCACGTAACTAGTCCCTTTGATACATTTTACAGTTTTAGAATAAAAGCAAAGCAAATCGATTTGCCATACTACGGAAAACCCTAAGGAGTCTTGCTGAGACTTAATTGACATTTTCTTTTATTTTTTGTCCGACATATTATAAATCCTGGCGTATAAAGACAGCAGCGAGGCACGGCAAAGGCTTTACTGAAAAAAGGATTTGATTACAGGTGATTATTTTGTTTTAAAATATTATTATTGATGACTAAGTAATTTTGCAGCTAAATCTGCAAACACTTCGTCTTGTTTTAGAACAGTGAACACTTTCTAACTAAACAAAACCTTGTAATAATGTCAGTTTTATAAACTGTTGCCGGCAATTCGTCGTTTTGAGGTCTTTAAAACGCTCTGCAAAGAGGAAATCAATTTCTAAAAAAGAATTTTAAAATAATTTTTGAATAATCTTTTTTACTCAAAAGTATACAATTTTGCTTTCTTAAGGGGCTACAGAAAAACGCCAAAACCCTGTCATTTTGGCCGGAGCATCATCGGCACCCTTTTATTAATCTAAATATAGAAGCGAAATTATTTGTTTTGAGGTATGTGATGGCAAGAACAAATTGCTTCGGTGTCCTTTTAGTGAGACTGCCATAGAAACGCTTAACTAATAAATACAAAAACTACTTCATTATGTTGGATCATTTTTTTTATAAAGGTTAGTAACCACTAGTGTGAAGAATAATGCTCCCACCCTCAAGCATTCGAACTAAACAAAAAAGAAGTTTGGAAAAAATGAAGAAATAGACACAAAACACTATGAGGATAATTTCTAGCCAGTGAATAACAAAGAAGTTATGTTGGCAAAAACCTCCGAACGAAACTTTAGTGTAAAGAGCGAGGGATTGAGGAGGAGGCGGCCCCCCTTCATATACGGAATAATTTTTGTTCGTTTTAACATTTTATTCTGTTTAAGTTTCAATACTTCTGTTTAAGTCCTCATAGTTTTGTTTAAGTTTTAATATTGTTCCTTGCTTTAACATGAAAAAACTTTTTTTCATTTAATTTCTGATCGTTTTTCAAACCATGTCTAGGCCTAAACAAGATACGATGTTGGGCGCCTGATCCATAAGCTCACGACTTTCTGCCGATAAATTGTATACATCAATAACTGTAAACTGAATGGTAGCGTCCTGCTTTTTCATTTTTCTGTCTGAGAATTATAGAATTTAATTCAAATCTTGGACAAAGTTGTATTTAGTCAATTTTTCAATGAACAGTAATTTGCTGAATTAGTCCTTAATATATTTTTTACAACAGAATTTTGGGGGACGGAAAGAGATATTATTGTCATATGGATGAAAATTCTGCGTGATTTTTGATCTTCTGCGCGACTGAAACCATCGCGACCCCTACCATAGGGCTCTCAGTGTTTAAATACACAAACAATTTTCAATACATTGAAACATTGTAAATAAATAGGCAAACATTGTCATCTAAAATCGCTGAAAACCAAACTCCTGGAAGCACTTGCTAACCCCCAACCCCGCATGAAATTTCCCGGCGAGGCTCATGATGCCTCGCCTCGCCTCTGTACCGGTATGCCGGTAAACGTAGTATTTATGCTACAGAAAAAAGATTGTCACAATGGATGAGGGTTACTATTATCCTCTCCTCCCCTATCAGAAATAATAAAGGCGTAGACAAAAAAAATTCACGGGAACCAAGAGCGATTAGATATTCATTTCTACCATGCATCCCCCCCCTTCTGAAAAATACATTCTATATTCATCTGAAAGCTCAATGAGAGTTAGGATGTTTAGGCATTAAAATGCACCCTTTGAGGCATCTGCCCAGTTTCATCCCCAGCCTATAAAATGAACTACCCACCCTCCTTCACAATAAATGTTGCGCACTTACATATCACTACATATTATTTTATGAATATGAAGCAAATCAGTTTTAAAAAATGAATCTTTAAAATAAAATGTCAGAAACATTTTTTTTTGCAATAAAAAGGGAGGTATCACTCTACAGCACCCTTATTCAGGCTTAGTCTAAATGAAGGAAGATGAGAGATTAACTCTGACTCCCCTCCCCATACCTCTTTCTATATTTTTCTGAAGGATCATAAAGAGGCAGACAATTCAGGCATTGAAACACGGTTTTCAGGAATCTGTCCCCCCCCCCCCATAGCCCCTCCCCTTCATAGTAGCTGATGTGCAATTATACATCATTAAATAGAATTTCATGAAAAATCTAGTGAATCAAATGGATGGACTACCCGACTTTTTGAGAACGAATGTGGTAACGTTCAGCAATACTTCATCCGCAAACTGGAAAGCTCAAAATAGTTTTTGATACTTTTAAATTGATTGGTCATCTCAGAATTTTCAATCGGTAGCAACTTGGTCCTCCTCTTTGGGGGTAAAGCTGTATTTTGGCGACACAAAATGACAGAAAACGCCACTTTCTCGTGGGATAAGCTTTTTGGTCACTTAAAAATGGCACTAGAACGTTTTTTTATTCACTGTAGAAATTTAAATCATTATGGTACTGGAGGTCTGGATATTTGTGCAACATTCCTATGAAAAAATTTTCCAAAAAATTAAGACCCTAACCTAATTTTCCCAAAGATCTATTTTCACAAATCTACCCACACAAAACCAACCTAGATCTTTTTTTTCACATCGGAAAAACCGACAATTATCGTGTTACGAACAATCTTATTAAACGATCAATAATTGTATATATGTATATTTTATCCCATGGAATACAAATTATTATTGTAATTCTTCTGCCGCAATAAGTATCTTTTAATGCGAAGCAATTAAGAATCCGAGACTCACTTTACAGCAATCAAGCAGAAACGTCTTTCTCTAAAACTTCTGAACCAATTGATTTTTCAACGAACAGTTTTGAAACTTCCCCTACTTATGCTCAAGACTTTCAACCTTCAGGGGTCTCTGATTTTAGTCAGCAGACGATTTATGAAAAATACTAGGGTGGCTGGGATGGGGAAATAAAATTTTCCCAAACTCGTGACCCATCTAGCTCGTTTTTCACACCGGAAAGTGATAGTGTGCAGATTTTCAGAAAAAAATTATAGCTCCATTTCCAAGGAAAAATTTACAGACATACATACATACATGTATGTGTGTGTTGCTCGTTTAATAATAGATATGTGATCATTTTAACGCCTGTTCTTTTAGGATCTCATTTATTCGTCCATAGCGATTTCTGTCCGTTTTAAGTTTGAATCATTATATGATTCTATTTTTGCTCGTTTTAGGCTTCAACATGGCTCCTTCTTGTCTTTGAACACTTTTGTTCGGAAGAAGTTTTCTTTAAATTAATACCAAATAAGCTTTATATGGGCTTACGAGGTTGGGAAAACCACTAAAATTGTCTTTTTAATTGGGAAGGAATCTCCACGCAGAATATGTTACTAGGAAGAGAAAATGAGGAGATGCTGGATCAAAGATGACATGACATGACCTAATATTAGGATGCAAAGAGATCCTGGAACTATTTTATGGGAAGAGAGCTGATTTGAGAAAAGAATAAGGAGCTATATACTGTTGAGCTTCAAAGCAATAAAAAAAAACAAAGAAAAACATCTAGTCCTAGTCGGTAAGTCATGCTTGCAAATGGAGAGGGATTAGGAGGGATTCCCCCACAGATATTTTTCGGGGGAGGAGGCAATAATAAAACACATGCACATCTCATTGATAATTTAAATGATAAATACAAAAAATCCAGAATATTTAGGATTTCAGAGAGGCGGGCTCGAGGACCCCGTCCCTGTGTACGTCCCTTGGCCTTACATTAAATGCAGCAGCGAAAAATCATTGATTCAAACCAGTATGACAGATTTCAGCTGCAAAGAGATTTGGAAGATTAAAACCCTTAAAACTTTCCTTATTAAATTTGTGCTTGGATCCAAAATAAAGTAAAATTTCAAAACAACCCACGTGATGCACAAGAGCGGAATAAGAAAACCTAATATACAGGATCGTTCACATAATCGCCATGAATTCGTATCAGAATTCTGAAAAAAGCCGATTGACTCTCTTTTTCTTTTCTTTACGGCTGCGTAGGAGTTGAAGTAACATTAGGAAAAACAAACCATATTCCAGGGCAGGGCTAAATGCAAAATCTCAACCTTTCTCCTGACCCTAATTGCATCATAGATATAATTCAGATTCAAGTCTCCAGGGAATCTCTCTGGGGATTCTGAAACGAAATACAACATAAATTTTAGTTTTTAATAGATAAATCTGCATCAGCAAAAAAAAGGATTGCCCACGCTTCACCACCTGGCGTATATTTGAGAACGTCAATTGCTCCGCCATACGCTATATCGTAAAAACAATTTTTAAAAGTAGACAGCCCCTCGTTAAATTGTTGTGATTGGTTGTATCACAAACACGATTTTAATTAGGGAGAGTTACTCTATTTCCACCACCGCGTGTACATCTCAGAGCGCCACTTTTTCTGCCATGCTTC
Organism: Artemia sinica; assembly: GCA_027921565.1. Taxonomy (NCBI): domain Eukaryota; kingdom Metazoa; phylum Arthropoda; class Branchiopoda; order Anostraca; family Artemiidae; genus Artemia; species Artemia sinica. The sequence continues at coordinate 38,578,817 of CM051259.1, read as the reverse complement.
ACATCCTACGTCAGCACGCTCCAACCACGCTGTGATTCAGCCACGCTCCATAGGGTGTAAACAGTTTCGTAAAGGGGTAACCCGTCATTAAATTGATTGTGACTAAGTAAAACAATAACAAAAAATCAAAAAAAGAGAAGAACTTACATTTGACGGAGAATGGATTCCTGACGACAGATGTATTGATACAGGACTATCGCCATACTGAGGCGGATTTATATGGTTTCCTGAGGTAACGGACGGCGGAAGGTTCTTTATCACAAGCTCTCCTGAAGTGGATATATCAAAATCACTTGGCACTAATGCAGGATGAGCAGAAAAGTGCTCCTTCAAAGCTTTCAGTGAATCCTGCGAAAAACGAAAAAAAAGTTAGTTTCTAGCAAATAATACTGAAAATTTGATCAAAATCAAATTGTCATTTGACTGAAAATTTTACGTCAAAATGACATCTTAGGGTTTGGTAATTGTGGTGTAAGATTCTCTCTCTAAAGTAGCTGCAATAAAAACAAAATTATCACTTGATTTTTATCGCAGAAACTCTATTTAATTTACTCGAATATTTGCTTTCAGTTTAATTGCATTCCACCTTCGCCTCTAGTTTCTCAATATGACTCTGGACTAAACACTAAATTTGCCAATTTTGTTGTTTGTTTTCTGAATTTTTCGTTGTCAAATTGGTACTCCAAACCCACTATTGATGAAAAATAAGTTAAAGAAAGAAAGCAAACCAATTAAATCAGTTCAGTGTTTAGCCAAGGGCTATGTTAGGTATTTAGCCCAGAGCTATACCCCAGAATTAGAGGGGAGTTGAGGTAGGGGGGTTGGGGTTAGGAGCTGGGATGCAACTAACTTGAAAGCGAATATAAAAAATCAATTAAAAAAAATTCGTAGATAAGAGTAGAACATGATTTTTTGGCTATTGTAGCTAGTTTAGAAAGGTAATCTTGAATCAGAATTGTCTAGGTTTTTGAAGGACTAAAATCTATGATATAAATAATGTGCCAAAGAAATAAAAAAAAAAGAACAGAAAATATTCCACAAATAGCATTTAATGGCACCAAGGTTTAGGAAACACTTATTTCTGAATTAGGTCAACCCAAAATTGTTCACAATAAAGATTCAGTTTGAGTCCAGAGTTTCAATTTTGCTACAATCCACAGTTTGAACTTAGTTAAGGTTGGCCAATCAGATTTTCAAATTATTGTGATTGGTGTATTTATAAAATACTGTTAATACTATAACATCTGACGTTTGCAATGAATCGAATATTTTTCTTGGAGGATAAAGGTAGGTAGAAAACCCTTTTGAATGTATTTCCCTGACTGAATTTTCAATTTTCCGGTGTGGTGTCCTTTAGACCAATCTTGAAGAGTGAGATCAACGAGTCCTCGTTATTCCAGCATCAGGGTTCAAAAGTTAAATTTCCTACTACTACCAAGCTTCTTGATTGTGACAAACAAAAAGAAAAGAAGATCAAGTTTGTACCAATAAAGCTCACCCTCACCCCACAAGACCTCACCCCACAGCCGAGCCATAGTATCTGAAATAGAACAGTTTCGGGCCTTGTTAATGAATAATTTTCCTCTAAAACAAAGCACAACTGTCAAAATCAACAAAAAGTCATCAACAAATACCCGCAAAAATGGCAATAGTCCCTGTGCAATTTACAGACTTTCATTTTATCGCAACTGTTTCCAGATATTCGGTTACCAAATTATTGTTATACATATTATGTTCTTGTACTCCCTAAAATAGGTGGTGATCCCCTACATATTTATATGACCTTCCTTCATTATACTGCAGCTTTTTTGCAAAGATTCGGTTCCGCAAAAAAAAAAAAAATTGGCCATCAAACAGTTCGTGGTAGTGAACTGTAAGTAAGGAGCGCCTTAATTTTGGATAATTTTCCTCAAGATAAAGCACAACAGTTAAAATAAACAAAAACTATTATACCCGCAAAAATGGCAATAGTCCCCTATATAATTTACGGACGTTCATTTTATCGCGGCTGTTCTTTCCAGATATTCGGTTACCAAATTACTGCTATACATATTATGTTCTTTTTACTCCTTAAAATTGGTGATGATCCCTACATACTTACATGACCATCCTTCATTATACTGCAGCTTTTTTTGCCAAAGATTCGGTTCCGAAAAAAAACATTTGGTCATCAAACAGTTTGTGGTAACGAATTGTAAGTAAGGAGCGACCTGGCTCAATAGTAACCGTAACTCTAAAAAACGAAATTTTGATGCCAATAGATATATGAAAACAATCGGATTTTTATGGTGATTTAAAAATATTTAAATTCCGTTAAGTGACGTCTTACCCATTAAAGGTTACGAGCCTGAGAAAACTCGCCTTATTTTCGAAAAAAGGGGGAAACCTCCCCTAAAAGTAATGAAATCTTAATGAAAATCGCTCTATGAGATTCAGCGTGTCAGAGAGCCCTGTTGCGGAAGTTTAAAGACAGAAGAAAGGTCACGGATGCGTGTTTGTTGTTTTGGTTTTTATTTCCAGGGGTGATCTTATCAACTCATTGGTCCTAGAATATCGAGAGAGGGCTCAATTTAACGAAAGTTTTCTTTTTAGGTGACCACAAAAATGGAGGCCAACTAGGCCCCCTCCCACGCCCATTTTTCCTCAAAATCGTCCGATCAAAATTTTAAGATAGCCATTTTGTTCAGCATAGTTGAAAGGCCGGATAACTATACCTTTGGGGATTTCATGACCCCCCTAGAGCCCATGAGGAAAGGTCTTTCAGTTACAAATAATTTCTGAGACCACACTGGCTAATAATGATAAAACAAAAAATCGCGAAGAAAGAAAGAAAACGAGGACAATTAACGGCCGGTGAAAAAATTGAAAAATTATGCAAATATTTCGGTCAAGATGTCCGCTTAACCGTCCTCAGTGTAGAATAAAACTGATAAAAATATAAAAACCAAACCTTAATATAAAAACACCAAACTATTCTGCACTGAGGACGGTCAAGACGCATAACCCTCGTTTTTCCTTTTCGCCTCAGTTTACAAAACCATGTACGTATAGAAAATTGTCGGAGTAAATTTTCCAATTTTTTTTGGTGTTTTTATTTTTTGTTTTTATGAGCAACAAGAAGAAATTATTACGTTTTTTTTAAGTACTAAGAAACTTTAGCGTAAAAAGAGCGAGCTTTTTTTTAAGGTTTGAGGAAGGGCAACACCCCTCATCTATGTAATAATTTCCTTTTCGTTTTAAGTTTTAATGTTGCTCCTTACTTTCAGTATAAAAAGCTTGTTTTTTATTTAATTATCAGAAATAATAAAAAACCCAAGGCACACTCAAGCAGTAAGATTTGAAATTTTTAATAATCTCCTTGTGCGTTATTTTTGTTTGGAATACTCTTCTCGATCCAGCTCATAATTGCCACTTGTTTTTGCACCTTGAAAAGACTTTTTTTTTATTTTGATTTCCATGTGATTTTTAGTAATTTTTTTTTTTATTGCTTTTCTTGCTTCTTTTTTCCTTTTTGTATAACACTGATTGATTCCATGTGATTTTTAGTTTTTTTTTTTATGCTATTTCTTGCTTCTTTTTTCCTTTTGTATAAACACTGATAAACTGATTAGAGTCAATTTAAACTATCTAATTTATTTAATGTGTTTAACTTCTCCCTTCTGTTGATTTTGTATTTTTAATTGAAACGTAATTATTCCCCCCTCTTTTACAGGCCAAGGAGCCATTTGGGACGATTAGCACATTGTATTTACTGTATGATTAACTAATTATGAATACATTTGATCTTATATTAAAGTGCCCTAAAGCTCGTAAGGAGAGAAAAATAGTCTATAATCTCCTGTCAGCATTGTCTATATTACCATGAACTTTGTCTTGGCTTAGAAGCAAATTAACTGAGCATTATAATAATCTTATTGAGTTCATTTGCTTTTAAGGGCGAATCAATCACTATATTGGAAAACCTTAAAATACGATCAATATGTTCATGGTTCCATTAGCTGTCTTATCAATTCTCCATACAACCTCTGATTGGAACCTTTTGCTCCAAAGAAAAATATTTTGAAATTTATCATATTCCATTGATAATGAATTGTGTAATTCGACAGTTTTTCTAAAGAGTTGCCAACAATTCACATGATTGTTTTTTTCTCTGAACAAAAACTGTCAGCTACCAATCAAACACCAATAAAATTACAATAAAGTCTCTATAAGGACCATGGCTACGGCTGTAGCCCACGTTTATGGGCTATGAGGGCTACTAGTATGGGCTGCATTTTTTCATGAAGTTATTGGCAGTCGTTGAGATATCTTTGACACAGTGTCAAATAGTTATTTATAGTCTTTGAGTGAGTATCTGAGGCATCAGGAGGGTGTTTCTAGGCCATCATATTTTTGGTAGCTTTTAGGCTTTTAGTTAAAAAAAATTTGTTTTAATAAATGGTTAAGAATCTTTTGTATGATAATTTAGTCGTAGCTCGTCGTAACAAGCCTTGATTAGTACATCTTTTAGCATCTTCCAAATTTCTCTTCTTAGTAGATCTAAATGGCTATTCTACTTTTTAGTAGCTTCTAAATTTTTAGTAGTCAATAAAGTCAGTTACAGATAATTGAATAAGAATCCCTTATTGAATTTATTCATAGCTACTCCTAACCAACCTTGACTGGTAGATCTTTTAAATTGCTACTCTTTTTAGTAGCTTCTAAATTTTAGTAGCTAAAAAATTTGATCATGGATAATTGGATTGATTTTTTTGAACGAGTCGGAATGAGTTGGTGAATTATTTCATCGAGCCGTAACTGGTCGTAACCAACCTTGATTGGTAGATCTCTTAAAAACAAATTGACGTTCTAATTGGCTTCTCTGCTTTTTAGTAGTTAAAAGGTGGGCACGGATAATTAGACAAGAATCCCGAAATTGGAAGATTTTATCGTAGTTAGTCGTAACCAGCCTTGAATATAGTATATCTTAAAAATATTTGTCCAACAGTTTATTGTTTTATTCCCCAAACGAAAACTTAAGTTTGGAAACTGAAAGGCCAGCCCACAACCAATAAACAGTATTGAACTTTAAAAATAATAAAATGAGTGCTTAGAAACACCCTTTCGGATTCGCCAGGTACTATTTGCAGCTATTATAGCTCCAGATAGGTGGATCGAGAAAATTGCAGCCCATGTTGGCTGCAATTTTCTCGTTTGTAGTAGAGAAAGCTTGTTGGCCTCGCTCATGGGACATTTCTGTAGCAGTGCCTCTTTTTAAGAAAGGTAATAGGAAGTACATGAAAACTTTAGGTCTATCTTTATGGGGAATGTGGTAAGTAAATTGTTTTGTAAGGTTCTGGAATTTAGGCTAAGAGATTGGTTAGATAAGGAGGAAATACTTAGCCCGATACAAGCGGGATTCAGATCGTCATTCAGCACTATCGACCATATTTTTACTTTGGATGCATTGAGAAGGAAATATGCTAGAGGAAAAAATGGTCGGCTATTCGTAGCCTTTTTAGACCTGAAAAGTCCTTTTGATTCGGTAAATAGGAGGTTATTAATTGAAAGTCTGTTAGAAATAGGCTTGCCGTCTTGTTTTGTAGCAATAATAGCAGATATGTATCGGAGGGTGAAATTTTCTGGGAAGGTTATGGGAAAATTCTTCTAGGCTGGTCACGTCTCATGTGGGTGTGAAACAAGGATGCACATTATCTCCTAAGCTCTTCTCCTTGTTTGTTAATGATTTAGATAGGTTTATGAAAAATAATGGAGCCCCTTATGTATCTTTGGATTGGTTTAGGCTATCATGCATGTTATTCGCGGATGATATAGCTCTAGTGGCGGATAGCAGAGATAACCTTCAGAAGCAAATAGATATAATAAAAAATTATTTAGAAAAGAAGGAGTTAGAGTTGAACGCTAAGAAATCAGTTGTATTAGTATTTAGGAGTAAAGGAGATGTTGATTCAGAGGTTCATTTTAATTTTGGAGGAAAGGTTTTAGAGGTTAAAGATGAATTTGTTTATTTGGGTGTTAAGTTTAGTTCTTTAAGGGGGATGTCTAGGCATGTAGAAGATTGTAATTTAAGGGGTAATAGGCTAATAAATATGCTTTTGAGAAGTAATTTAAATCAGCTAGCTGACATGAGGATCCAGAAAAGAGTTTTCCAGACAAAGGTAGCTTCTAGTCTACATTGGGGCTCTGAGGTTTGGGGTTTTGCTAAAGGAGCTAAGCTAGAAGTAGTTCAGCTAAGATATTTTAAGAGAATTCTAGGCTTGAAGGATTCATTTAGTTCAGTGGTACTGAAAGGAGATTTGGGGTTTTTTTCTTTAAGGAGTGTTAGATTGGTAAAATTCTGGGAGAAGATAATTAGGCTACCTAGAGTTGGGCTTCTTAAGACAGCTTATTTGGAGAGCTTGAAGGATGGTAGACGTGATTCATGGTCAAATCAGGTTAAGAAAATACTGGACCTTTGTGGACTTTCGGAGATGTGGAATGAAGGAAAAGGCCCTATGGATGAAACCGTGTCAGTATGGAAGGAAGTCCAGCGAACCCTAAAGGACCAAGAAATCCAAGAGTGGCAAGCGCATAAGGACCAATCTATGTCTTTGAGGTTTTACTCCCAAGCCAAAGACGGTTGGGAGGAGGAGGTTTATCTTAAATTTGGGTTAAATAATGAGGATTTGAAGAATTTGTTGTTGGTAAGAGGGGATAGTTTGGATTTAGGTGAGAGAAGGAGATTTTTGGAAAGTTTAGGCTGGCGGCTGGCCCTTATTTCTGCCCAATGTGTGGATTGGTGAATGAAAACTTATTTCATTTTGTATCCGAGTGTGAAGAGCTGTCTGAGTTGCAGAATGAATGTTTCGGACGAGTGTTTGGGAGCGATTGCTGGTTAATAGAACGGATGGCTGAGAGGAACGCATGTGCTATTAAACAGTTATGTAAGTTTCTTCGTTTAGGGATTAAATATAGGGAATCATGTTTGAGGGGATAGCCTGATACTATTTTTTGATTTGAATTTTATTATATGGTGTTTGTTGGTTAAAAGTCGAACCTTGGTGTGTTTCTTTTTTGTCGTTTGGTTGTTCTTTTTCTTTTTTCCTTTTTTGATTTTTACTATCTAAAGTTGTATTTTGTTCCTGAGTGTTGGTTTGTAGATTGTATTATGTGTCGCTATGCCCCACAGGCTTTTTGCAATAAATCTTATCTTATCTTATAGCTCAAGCTCAAGATTTTTGAGCTATAAGATAACTCAAAACCTACCGAACTTAACATTAGGCGTTTTACTATCTACCAAACAAAGCTAAATAATTTTTTTTAATTTAACTACTTGAATAAATTAATAAAAGAAAGATTTTGTTCAGTGAACAAAACAATAATGTCAATGTTTGGTAACTATTGGAAAAGTGTCAAACTAACCTGTCTATTAATTATCTATTATGGGATATGATAAAAATTTAAAACAAATTTTAGGCCCAAAAGGTTATGGGGAGAATTTACAAGGCAGCTCTTAGAACCATGAATATATTAATCGTATTTTAAACTTTTTACAAATAGTGATTAATTCACCCTAAAACGAGAGAACTCCACGACATTATTTTGAAATTCAGTTAATTTGCCTCTAAGCCAAGACGAATTTTACAGTAATACGGACAGTACTGACAGCAGATTACATAGCAAATTTTCTTTTTGTAGTCTAGAACTACAAAAAAACTATTAACAGAGCACACTTGAGGGGGGGGGGCAGCCTTGGTTTTATGAAAGGCTTTATCTTGAAGATAGGAAAACAAACCCCGTTGAACTAACTTGTATCGGTTCCGGTTTTATATTCCTGCCCATTTCCCCTGCGGTTTTTAAATGGTTCCAAAATGATAAAAAAGCTACAAAAAGGGCATTGGGTGTCAGGAATAGCATATAATTATTATTATCTTTTTATCTTTTTTACTTTAACACACGTATCCAAGATAATCGAGCAACACTTAAGACCCCAGGGAGAACAAGAAATAAGTGCTCAGGGAAAAAAGACAGAAAAGGATAGGATGTGTATTTTTTTTTTTCGATTGGCCTGTAGGTTATCGGACAGATAGTCCAAGCAAAACGTAGGCTATTTAAGAAGAGTGAATATTTTGAAGATAATTGAGTTGTATCAATTTTAAATGCACTAAAATAAGCCAATGTTTTCTGATTGGCTGTAAAGCTTCTTCGAGTTGGCACCCACTTTCAGAAATCCTATACATGCGATGCCGCTTGCCCAGCGTGGCGGAAAGGTGCCAAACGTTTCGAAAACTGTGTGGCACACCTAGCGTTTCGAGATGTAGATCAGGTGGCCGAAAGTGGGCACCATCTCGAGCTTCTTAATCCTTATATGCCAGAAGCTTCTTTTAAGCCTTTCTTCGGAAATGTTTTTTCTTTTTTTCTTTTACGAAATTGTAGGGGAGCAAAACATATTTTCAACATCTAGAGAGAGCAAAATATTTTTTAAAACAACTAGTGCGGTCAATTATTTTGTTGTTGTTTTTTTTTCGATTTTTTTTTTTCAATGAAAATGCCAATACAAGGTATTTTTCAACGAAAATTAAAACAAGTATAATAATAAACTAGTAAGCAGACAGAAATTCTTGAGGGAAAGAAGGGGAATTGGCCAATGGGAGGTTACAGGGAAGGCAAAATGAATACAGGAGCACATACTCGTACTTCCTGTTACTACAATCACTGGAAAATTTCATTGTCTAAACTTGTTTTTTTTATTACTTCTTATGCAACTATAGAATTAAGATTCATAGTGTCCTGCTTTTTTTTTAACATCCCAGGTTCAAGGCTGAAATATTCAGATCTAGCTTAGGAAAGAGAAAGAAGTGGTTTGTCTGAATTCTGATGCATATTCAAATATAAACATTATACCAATGCATTTACTTAAAACACAGTTATCTGAAATGAGATAATAGGGAATTTTATAATCAAATAATAGGAAATAATCAAAAATGGGGATAACACTTTCCTAGCGTCCCAAGCTCAAGGCTAAGAATTCCTGATCTGAAACTGTTCCCCTTGAAGAGCCACTTTTGGTACTGGATACATATTTATACCCGAACAATTAATTTTTAACAAAAACTGCTTCTTTTAGCACTAAAACAAGTAGATCAAAATCTCCTCAACTGAAACTATATTACCTTTTTTGGCAATACTGTTACCTGAATAGTCAAAGTGTTAACAATAACTAGAAATTTGGTACTGCAATAAGTAGAATAAAAACTAATGTGACGAAATTCATTTGTTGTTTTTGGCAATTTTTCACTTGAACGGTCAAAAAATTGCAACCTTATCATTAATATCTTAACCAAACTAGATTTTAAGCACTGAAATAAGTAAATCATACTCTTCCACAGAAGAAATTCTAATACCATTTTCGCCAAAATCTCTGCCTAGATTTTTTTTTTCAAAATAGGCATAAATTTTATTTTAATAGTCATACCTTACAGTAATTCTTTTTTACCAAAACCAGATCTTTTAGCACTGAAATAAGTAAAACAAAATTTCCTCACGAGAAATTTCAAACTACTGTTATTGGCAACATTGTAGCCTGAAGGCTCAATGTTTCCACCAAAAGTGAAATAATTAAATCAACATCTTCCACAATAAAAATTCTATTACCGTCTCTGGCTATATTTTTATTTGAACAGCCAAAAAAATTGTTACCTGAATGATCAATATTTTGACGAAAATTGGATTTGAAGCACTAAAATAAGCAAAGCATTATCTCGTCCAGAATAAATTCTAATACAGAATAACTTCGTTAACATGCTTGCCTGATATTCTAGTGCCGTTTGTGGTCACAATTTTGCCTGATTTTTTTTTACGGAATTAGCCAAACAATTATTTTACATTAAAAGCCAATATCCTGACCCAAATTAGACCTTTTAGCATTTAAATAAGTAAACCAAAATCTCTTTCAACTGAAATTCTCGTGCTTTTTTTGGCAAAAAAAATTTTACCATAATAGTCAAAACATCTGACAGTCAACCTTTTTCCCAGAACTGGATCTTTTAGCACTGAAATAAGTAAAACAATCTCCTGCAATAGAAATTTTACTGCCGTTTTTGGCAATATTATTACCTGGATATTCTATGTTTTTTTATTAAAATGCTGTTACCACATTTGGCTAAATTTTTACTTGACCAGTCAAAAAATGATTACCTGAATGATCAATAGCTTGACAGAAACTAGATTTTAAGCACTGAAATAAGCAAGCTATAATCTCTTGCAGAAAAATTCTAATACCGTTTTTTGCTAACAAGTTTGCCTGGCATATTTTTCAAAATAGGAAAACAAATCTTTTACCTGAATAGTCAAAATTTTGACCAAAACTGGATCTTTTAGTACGGAAATAAGGAGATCAAAATCTCCTGCAGCAGAGATTCTATTGGCGTTTTTGTCCTCCTTTTGGATTTTATTCTGAATCCTTTTTAGAAGAGTAACAGCAACTTGAGCATCTGAAATGAAGATAAATATTACCCCAAATATGAAATCATACCCTGAAACAGCAGGGTAGGAGGTTTTTCCCACTGAACAACTACTTCAACTAAATATTCAATATTTATATCAATGAAAATGTAAAAAAGATTACTATAAATCTTTCATTTGCATCATACCTCCGCACAGTAGAATAGAAGGGTTCCCCCTGAATAACTACTTGAATAAAATATTAACCAATATTTATATCAATGCATATGTAAATAGATAACTATAGATAATTCATTTATTTACAGTGTTCTGCAATCGCTGCATGGGGAGGGGGGTTCCATAAAATGGATTGTTTGGTTTTATCAATTTCTTCAACAACCATAATGCAAAAATATTTTAGTTCAGGAACTTTAAGGACTCCTTATTTCTAAGCAGGGCTGTGGAGTCGGAATTTTAGTAATTTTTTGCTGAATGGAGTTGAATTAACAGAAATAATATAAGACTCTTTGAAGCTGGAGTTATGGAAACACACAAAGGCCAAATACTTTGATACTACTAAAAAGTGGCAAAAATAAACAAAATTAATATTGAATAAATAGTTTATTTGCATCATAGTACTGCAGTATTACTACAGAAACAATTTATTCAATTTTGTATCACTATTGAAAAACATAAATACAATATTTGAATGCAGTAAGACAGAGAAATGATTAATAAATTGACACAGATACCTCTTTTGCACTCTACAGCGATTCTGGCCATGCAGAATACAAAATTTATAAGATAAATATGAGCTATTAACAGATTTATTAAAATTATATTTAGAAAATAATTTGATAAAACTATGTACTTTTTAAACTTTAAATATCTTTACCAGTTACAAAAGTTAAGTTTCTCATGCAGGTATAATAGAAATATGTTTGTTTAGAAATTTTGTTTGAAAATTAATTTTTTAATAAAAAACTAAAAATTGTGTATAAGGAGAAACCTATAAATTGAATATATGCAGTAGATTAGCAGGAATACTAGAGTCGGAGTCTTACTTCATTAGTGAAAATGTTAGGAGTTGGTGCAACTATATTTAAAGTTTCAAGAGTCTGAGTTGCATTTGGGGTCAGTATGTTGAAAATTTCTTGAGCAGGAGTTGGTTATGACTCCACAGCCCTGTTTCCAAGCACAGCAGGGACTGCAAAATCACTTTGAAGAGCATTAAAAGTTAAAAAATTACACTTATCAATGAAAATTCTGGCAGATAAAGTCAAATGAGTTGATTCATGTTATCTTATAAATTTGCCATTGATCTAACAGACAAGACATCATCAGTGTATGCCATGTCTGTCAGGGTGGCACCATGAAGAAGAGTTTTTACTTGTTATATTCCCCTGTTATTTATGATCAATAGTGTCTGTAGTTGGCATAATTACTTGGACATGGTTCAATTCTTCCCTCCCCCTAGTTTTTGAAAAATACTGTTTGGAGGTATTTTCTAATAAAAAATGCAGATTTGCCTTTTTTATATTTTCACTGAAAAATGACAAATGACCCCTCCCCGGGGTTTTGAAAAAATTCCTTTTGCCTTCCCCCTTCCTCAAAAAATTTCCTGAATTGGTGCCACTGTGCATAATCAGTTTAAACTAAGAAAGTCGATCCTCTAAAGAAACACTGGACACTTTTTAAGCTCAGTATTTTTTATACCAATAAACTATTGTGCAATGGGTAGACAACAGTTTGTTGATATTATTCCTGACTTGTAAGTGTGATACTGGTCAGTAATTTATTTCTCCTCCCAATCGGTTTGTGAATCTGCCATGATTGAAGTAGCAACATTATGGAAAACTGAGTGGCTTCATTTGTAAAAAAAAGCAATGCAGACAAAGGTAGGATACCAGAAACACCAGGTGAACTTTCCAGAAACCAAACTGTGATCTTAATATTTTCCTGAATATTTCATTGCTCTTGCAGATTTTTATGACCCTACTTGTCAGTATTGCAGATCTTGAATAAAGTTTGTCTACCTTGAGAAGACTGAAAACATGCCTATAGTACAAAATGACTGACAAAAGACTCATAAGATTTACCCTTCTTCATGTTCACCATAATATCTTCATAGGTTTAGAAAGTATTACTGATAGATTCGCAAATAGATGGGAAAATGATATGTAATATTAATTGTGTTACTACAACTGTAGTTTTGTGAATAGCTTACTGGCCCAAAAGCTAAATGATGGATAGATGTGAAGGCATGCAATTTTCGATATCAGTAAAGTAAATTAGGCTTAATTTAAGATAGAAATTCTTTGTAAAGAGCACCCCTCCCCTTCCAAAATCCAACATCCACCCCTGAGTGGAAGAAAGGGCAAGATACAGCCAAGAATCTTAGCAACCAAGCTGTTGCCAAGGCCAATCAGACACTTGGTATAATTAAAAGAACATTCACCACCATGCCCCCAATTCTCAAGACCAAACTCAACAAGAGTTTAGTTTGACCAAGTTTATAGTTTTGGATGTGTGCAGCATCCTCAGTTGAAAAGACCAATTTGAAAGCTTTTGAATCAGTCCAGTGAAGGGTAACAAATGCATCAAGGGTCCTTATGATGTTTCTTATTCATCACATTTCCAGGAGCTTCAAATACTGTCCCTTACTCATCAATGCAAGCAGAGTGAAGTGATGACACTTTATAAGATTCTGAATACTAATAGCACCATCTCTGGCCTTTTTAACATGAATATCATAAAGTAAAGAACAATGTTGGCACAGTGTATTATTTATTTATTTTTTTGGTTCTTGGTCTTAGACCCGGGCACTTTGTATCAAAAGAGTTGTCATAGAAACTTCGAAAAGGGCTCATTCAATTGGAGTCGCTTGTGCCCTTTTAATAATCGCAAGTGGTTGGAAGGCAACTAAACCCCTTCCACACCCACTATTTCCCCAAACACATTCAATCAAAATTTGGAGACAGTCATTTTGTTCAGCATAGTTGATTTCCTCAGTATAGATAGAAATTATGTTTTTGAAGAGGACACTCCCCCACAACCTTCAGGGCAAGGGTTGTAAGTTATGCCCTGGAGGCATATAAGATTTTTACAGAAAGCGTTGTCATAGAAACTTCAAAAAAGGCTCGTTTGATTGGAAATTCAAAGGGCTAGTGCCCTTTTTAATAGGTCGAAAGTGATTGGAGGGCAACTAACCCCCTCTCACGTCCACCTTTTCCCCAAGCACATCCAATCTAAATTTTGAGATAGTCATTTTGTTCAACATAGTTGAAAGTTCTGGAAATTAGGTCTTTGAGGATGACAACCCCCCAGAGCCCTCAGGGTAAGGGTTGTAAGTTATGCCCTGGGGGCATATAAGGTTTTTATAGAACGCGTTGTCGTAGAAACTTCAAAAAGGGCTCATTTGATTGGAAATTGAAATGGCTAGTGTTATAGAAATTATGTTTTTGAAGAGGACACTCCCCCACAACCTTCAGGGCAAGGGTTGTAAGTTATGCCCTGGAGGCATATAAGATTTTTACAGAAAGCGTTGTCATAGAAACTTCAAAAAAGGCTCGTTTGATTGGAAATTCAAAGGGCTAGTGCCCTTTTTCATAGTCAAAAGTGATTGGAAGGCAACTAACGCCCCTTCCACACCCACCATTTATCCAAACACATTGAATCAAAATTTTGAGATAGCCATTTTATTCAAAGTAGTTATAAGGTCTGGAAACTATATCTTTGAGGATGACACTCTCCCCACAGCTCTCAGGGTAAATATTGTAAGTTATGCCCTGGTGGCATATAAGGTTGTTATTGAAAGCTCTGTCGTAGAAACTTGAAAAAGGGCTCATTCGATTGGAAATTCAAAGGGCTAGTGCCCTTATTAATAGTCAAAAGCGATTTAAGGGCAACTAACCCCCCTCTCATGCCCACCTTTTCCCCAAACACATCCAATCAAAATTTTAGATTGCCATTTTGTTCGACATTTTTAAAAGTTTTAAAAATTAGGCCTTTGAGGATGATAACTCCCCTCAGAGCCCTTGGGGCAAAGGTTGTAAATTATGCCCTGGGGGCATATAAGGTTTTTTATAGATAGTGATGTTGTAGAAACTTAAAAAAGGACTCATTCGATTGGAAATTAGAAGGACTTGTGCCCTTTTTAATAGTCGAAAGTGATTGGAGGATAACTATCAGCCCTCTCAAACCCACCATTTCCCAAACAGATTCAATCAAGATTTTGAAATAGCCATTTTGTTTGACGTAGTTAAAAAGTCTGGAAATTATGTTTTTGATGATGACAGCCCTGGGGGCATATAAGGTTTTTTTTTATAGAAAGCGTTGTTGTAGAAACTTCAAAAAGGAATCATTCGATTGGGAATTGAAATGGCTAGTGCCCTTTTTAATAGTCAAAAGTGATTGGATGGCAAGTAACCCACCTCTCATGCCAACCATTTCCCCAAACACATCCAATCAAAATTTTGAGATAGCCATTTGGTTCAACATAGTTGAAAGGTCTGGAAACTATGTCTTTGAGCATAACAACCCCTCATAGCCCTCAGGTTGTAAATTATGCCCTGGGGTATATAAGGTTTTTATAGAAAGCGTTATTGTAGAAACTTCAAAAAGGGCTCATTTGATTGGAAATTGAAAGGGCTGGTGCCCTTTTTATATAGTCTGAAGTGATTGGAAGGGCAACTAACCCTCCTCTCACGCCCACCATTTCCCCAAACACATCCAATCAAAATTTTGAGATAGCAATTTTCTTCAACGTAGTTAAAAGTTCTGGAAATTAGGTCTTTGAGGATGACAAGGCCCCCCCCAGCCCTCAGGGTAAGGGTTGTAAGTTATGCCCTGGGGGCAAATAAGTTTTTTTGTATTACTGAAAGCACTGTTGTAGCAACTTCAAAAGGGCTTATTTGATTGAAATTTAAAAGGGCTAGTGCCTTTTTTTAATAGCTGAATGTGATTGGAGAGCAACTATCACCCCTTTCACGCCCACGATTTCCCCAAACACATCCAATAAAAAATTTTGAGATAGCCATTTTGTTTAACGTAGTTGAAAGTTCTGGAAATTAGGTCTTTGAGGATGGCAACCCCCTCACAGCCCTCAGGGCAAGGGTTGTAATTTATGCCCTTGGGACATATAAGGTGTTTATAGAAAGGGTTGTCATAGAAACTCAAAAAGGGGCTCATTTGATTGGAAATTGAAAGGCCTAGTGCCCTTTTTAATAGTCGAAAGTGATTGGAAGGCAACTAACACCCCTTCCATACCCACCATTTTGCCAAACACATCCAATCAAAATTTTGAGATAGCCATTTTGTTCAGCTTAGTTGATTTCCAGATAGAAAATATGTTTTTGAGGAGTACACTCCCCCACAGCCCTCAGGGCAAGGGTTTTAAATTATGCCCTGGGGGCATATAAGAATGATGTTAGCACAATGTATTATTTATTATTTTTTCCTTTAGACCATGGCACTTTGTATCAAAGAGGATGTCATAGAAACTTCGCAAAGGGCTCATTCAATTGGTTATTGGAGTGGCTTGTGCCCTTTTTAATAGTCGAAAGTGATCAGAAGGCAACTACAACCCCTTCCACACCCACCATTTCCCAAAACACATCCAATCAAAATTGTGAGATAGTCATTTTGTTCAGCATAGTTGATTTCCAGATAAAAATTATGTTTTTGAGGAGGACATTCTCCTACAGCCCTCAGGGCAAGGGTTGTAAGTTATGCCCTGGGGGCATATAAGGGTTTTATAGAAAGCGTTGTCTTAGAAACTTAAAAAAAAATCATTTGGTTGGAAATTCAAAAGGCTAGTGGTGTTTTTAATAGTCGAAAGTGATTATAGGGCAACTAACACCCCTCTCACGCCCACCTTTACCCCAAACACATCCAATCAAAATTTTGAGATAGCAATTTTGTTCAACGTAGTTAAAAGTTCTGGAAATTAGGTCTTTGAGGATGAACACCTCCCCACAGCCCTTAGGGCAAAGGTTGTAAGTTATGCCCTGGGGGCATATAAGGTTTTTTTATAGAAAGCATTGTCATTGAAACTTCAAAAAGGGCTCACTTGATTGGAAATTTAAATGGCTAATTTAAGTGGGCTTTTAATAGTTGAAAGTGATTGGAAGGAAACTAACACCCCTCTCATGCCAACCATTTCCCCAAACATATCCAATCAAAATTTTGAGATAATCATTTTGTTTAGCATAGTTGATTTTCCAGATAGAAATTATGTTTTTCAGGAGTACACTCCCCCACAGCTCTCAGGGCAAGGGTTTTAAGTTATGCCCTGGGGGCATATAAGAAGGATGTTAGCACAATGTATTATTTATTATATTTTCCTTTAGACCATGGCACTTTTTATCAAAGAACTTGTCATAGAAACTTCGAAAAGGGCTCATTCAATTGGTTATTGGAGTGGCTTGTGCCCTTTTTAATAGTCGAAAGTGATCACAAGACAAGTACAGCCCCTTCCACGCCCACCATTTCCCAAAACACATCCAATCAAAATTTTGAGATAGCCATTTTGTTCAGTGTAGTTGATTTCCAGACAAAAATTATGTTTTTGAGGAGGACATTCCCCCACAACCCTCAGGGCAAGGGCTGTAAGTTATGCCCTGGGGGCATATAAGGTTTTTACAGAAAGCGTTGTTGTAGAAACTTCAAAAAAGAATCATTTGATTGGAAATTCAAAGGGCTAGTGCCCTTTTTAATAGTCAAAAGTCATTGGAGGGCAACTAACGCCCTTCTCATGCCCATCTTTACCCCAAACACATCCAATCAAAATTTTGAGATAGCCATTTTGTTCAACGTAGTTGAAAGTTCTGGAAATTAGGTCTTTGAGGATGACAACCCCCCCCCCATAGCCCTCAGGGCAAGGGTTGTAAGTTATGCCCTGGGGGCATATAAGGTTTTTATAGAAAGCATTGTCATAGAAACTTCAAAAAGGGCTCATTTGATTGGAAATTTAAATGGCTAGGGCACTTTTAATAGTCGAAAGTGATTGAAAGGCGACTAACACCCCTTCCATGCCCACCATTTCCCAAGACAAATCCAATCAAATTTTGAGATAGCCATTTTGTTCAATGTAGTTGAAAGTTCTGGAAATTATACCATTGAGCAGGACAATCCCCCCACAGTCTTCAGGGCAAGGTTTATAAGTTATGCCCTGGAGGCTCATTCAATTGGAAATTCAAAGGGCTAGTGCCCTCTTTAATAGTTGAAAGTGATTTGAGGGCAACTAATTCCCATCTCACACCCACCATTTATCCAAACACATCAAATCAAAATTTTGAGATAGCCATTTTGTTCAACATAGTTAAAAGTTTTAGAAATTAGGTCTTTGAGGATGATAACCCCCTCAAAGCCCTTGGGGCAAGGGTTGTAAGTTATACCCTTGGGGCATATAAGGTTTTTATAGATAGTGATGTTATAGAAACTTCCAAAGGGCTCATTCGATTGGAAATTAGAAGGGCTTGTGCCCTTTTTATTAGTCAAAAGTGATTGGAGGATAACTAACACCCCTCTCACACCCACCATTACCCCAAATGCATCCAATCTAAATTTTGAGATAGCCATTTTGTTTGACGTAGCTAACAAGTCCGGAAATTATGTTTTTGTGGATGACACCCCCCCTCCCCCCACAGCCCTCAGGGCAAGGGTTGAAAGTTACACACCTGGGAGCACATAAGTTTTTTTTTACAGAAAGCATTGTTATAGAAAATTCCAAAAGGAATCATTTGTGATTCAACACCAGGTGTTTTTCAACACCTGTTGAAAATTGACAAAGAGCAGCATGATGACATCAAGAGTTTTGTTCAGCCATGAGTTAGCTTAATCCCCAACCAGAATGTAATAAGTGACAGAACAAGAAAATCAATCTCAAAGATGTCATCATGGGGCATAACAAGGATTGAAATCTTTGACATGCTCCAAGCTACAATTTAGGCTAATATGAAAAGGAAATTTTCAGGACACAATTTCACAGGACATCTCTTTATTATAATAGTTTTCTCAGCAAAAGATAAAAAATTTAGTCAAGAAGCAGTTTCAAACAAAAGAACAGAACAGACAGCAAAAATTTTACAAGAAGACAACTAGTTCCTTGAAAGGGGTCACTACTCTTATCACTAATATAGCAAAAATATCTTAACAAATGTAAATTTTACAGACCTGTTCCTATCTCTTGCATCCTTAGTAAAGTGCTTGAATATGTTATCTTTTTCCAAGTGTTCTAGGGATAATCTATTTGATTTTAGAAAGTTCTCAATTGTGAAGAGGCTCATCACCTTCTACCTAACATGCTAATGAACTTGGAGAGAAATATATATATATATATATATATATATATATATATATATATATATATATATATATATATATATATATATATATATATATATATATATATATATATATATATATATATATATATATATATATATATAACCTGAAATAGAAAACTTGATGCCTTTTGCAACAAAAATCTGTTTACTTTGTTTTGATTAATTAAAAAAAAAATTTTCCACAAAATAGGTTTTTCAAAGAAAAGTAAAGAACTCAATTAAACCAAAAATGAGCAAAAATAAAATCAAATAATCTACCAAACATGAAACTACCATAAATCAGCATCAATAAATAAATGAAACCTAAAACACACAAGAAATTACAATAAATAACCAAGTCAAACTCAAAACGAGCAGAAATTAACATGAGTAGGGCTCAAAACCCCTATGCCTTCCAAGGCCAGAACATAATTTGCACTTTACTGAAAAAATATAAATGTTTTTACTTTTATAACATTAATAAATCAAATAATATAGATTATTATATTATTAATAAATCATAATCAACAGGTGTTGATTATGTTTGCCAACATAGAGCACATGATTTCTACCAGTATTGAAGGCTGGGATCCAAGTACCAGTCCAATTTACAAGACTGTAAAAACAAATTTTGGTAGATTGTAAATCCAAAGCTGTGGCAGCTTGACCCACTAATTTAGAAACATGTACATAAAGAGTAAGAAGATTTGAATGAAGATATGGCAGAATATACCAATTCAGGGTTAGGTTAGGTTGTAGAAATATATACCCTGAATTGGCATATATAAGGGGGGGGGGGCTGAAATTCATTTCCGATAGAAATGATTACTATATTTGTAATCAGCATAAAAAAAGGCATCAAGTGGTATATTCACTTTATGTGTTAGTCAATAATATGATTTGAATTCAAAGAAATTTAATAAAATGATTAGGCCTATTATATTTGGAAAGAGCATATAAAAATTTTAGGCATCAAGTGGTATATTCACTTTATTTGTAAGTCCATAATATGATTTGGTAAAATGTATTTTTTTTACCAAGGTCTGTGGGTCAATATATACCAAATCATATTATTGAGTTAGGATTAAAGTGAATACACCATTCGATGCCTTATTTTTTTATGCTGATTACAAATATAATAAGCATTTCTATCGGAAATGAATTTCACAGCCCCCCCCTATATAGGCCAATTTAGGGTTAGGTTAGGTATAGCCTATATAGGGGGGGGCTGAAATTCATTTCCGATAGAAATGCTTATTATACTTGTAATCAGCATAAAAAAAGGCATCGAATGGTGTATTCACTTTAGTCCTAACTCAATAATATGATTTGGTATATATTGACTGGTCTGTGTACAGATGTGTGGGCCAAGTTGGCTTGGCAGCCTAAACCTGGTTTACTGCAATGAGTTGTTAGTAGGCCAAGCCTAGAAAATGCTAATTGATCATAAGTCCAGGGTAATTATATTCTTATGGGAGTTGATCTATACTTGCGATTTTTATAGAAAAGACATACCTGTTGTCACTGGCATCTTACAATCCTGGAATGGGTAAAATTACATTACAAAATTTAAAACATTTCAGGAATTTCTACAGCATTGGCAATTCATCACTGTAAATGCCAACAATTAAATAGTAGCAAAACAGAAAAACCACGAAATTGGAAAAAAAGCGAAATAATCCAATGACTTTAGATTGCGAATTTTAGAGATTGCGTTCAGATTTGGAAAGCATACAGCAGTCACACCTATAACAATTTATATATCTTCTTGGGAATCATCTTAAAATATACCCACGTTTAATATAGCTTCTTCCACGTTTAATAGGGCCGTTTTTTAGCGCAAAGGTGTCACATCTAAGATCTTTCATCTTTCTGCAAAGATTATTGTTTTTTCAACTCATCTTTGTTCTAAGATCTTACAGCTCGCTGATATTAGCGAAATACGTGAAAGACACAATCTTTCTGCCATATAGAGCAATGATGCGAGAACTTTGATGATCTACTCATCAATGTTCTAAGACCGATGATCAGATCAGAATGATGAAAGACGTTTGCATAAAAACGACAAAAGATGTAAGATCTCTGTTCAAAGATTTCACTTCCAAGCGTTTTCTGAAAAGATTTAAGATCTTAGCACATTGATGAGTGAAAAAAACAGGCCTAATATAAAGGGCGTTTTTTCACTCATCAATGTGCTAAGATCTTACATCTTTTGTCACAAAACGCTTAAAAGTGAAATCTTTGAACAAAGATCTTACCTCTTTGGTCATTTTTGTGCAAACGTCTTTTATCATTCTGCTCTGATCAGCGGTCTGAGAACATCATCAAAGTTCTCTTATCATTGTTCTATACGGTAGAACAGTGGCGGTATTCACACTTTTTGGTAACATCAGCGAGCTGTAAGATCTTAGAACAAAGATGAGTTAAAAAACGATAATCTTTGCTGAAGGATGTTAGATCTAAGATGTAAGATCTTAGTGCTAAAAAACGGGCCTATAGCCTCCACGTTTAATATAGCTTCTTGTAATTGAGTGCAATTACTTATCGAATAAGCACAATCATCTTGATCTATTCAACACCATTTGGAACGCAAAAGTAATTTTGCTCTGGTAAGTAATAATTGGAAAGAAATGGTCAAAAGGGTGAACTTTTGTAGTCTAACTTTACTTTTTACATGTCTATGCTATTCTTATTATACCAAAAATTAATGTTAAAATTAAAAAAAAATCATTAGATTTAAAAAATATTGCAGCTCCACAGCTAAACCTTCACACCACGCCGGTTTTCCTTTTGACGGTGGATAGTTGGTTTTTAGGGGAAACGTCGGCGCGCCACCAATTTTTCTTCGGCGGTTTCCCATCGGCTAATGCCGATTTTTCCTATTCGGATGGAGTCTAAAATTTGCTCAAAACTACACGAGTAGCGTATTCTTCAAATCCGAATGAGCAGACGAGTTTTTTAAGCCTTTTGAAACCCTGAGGCCACATACACGTAGCCTCGAGGAAAACAAAACACAAGCAACAATTTTTAGGAACAAGAAATTTTTTAGACTTTTTAATCTTTTGCTATTAAATAAACGGTAGAGTTTGTTTTCCTCCGTCTTTGTGTTTTTATGGTACCTGTCATTGTATCGTTGTACTAAATGAAACCTAGTAATCAAAACATAACATTTTTCAGCCTAGTGTTGTTCCTCATGTGCAGAAAAATACAGAAGAAGCTACGGACTCAGTTCGTTTGGGGAAAGAGGAAGAAAAGTGACAAACAACGACGTCTTGCAAATACCATATAGCATTTAAATTAGACCCAGTTTGGAGACCTTAACTAGGAAAAAATTTGAACAATAAAAGCCGCAATGCATGTAAAAGCAAATGGATGCCAATTTCAATTTCCCATTCTAGCAGACATGGGCGTCGTAACAGACAAAGGGTAGCACCCGAAACGTTTTGAGATTCATTAGAATTTGGGTCAAAGGCCAAAGTTACACTGAATCCGAGAAAAAACAATAAGTTACAACAGAATCTCAGAGAGTCCAGAATTTTAACCCAATTTCGAAACCGATTCCAAAAACCCAGTAGAGAAGAACAGAAATCACTGTATAAAGATAAAATAAAAGTAAATTCACCACAGATGATACTAAATGAAACCTAGTAATCAAAACATAACATTTTTCAGCCTAGTGTTGTTCCTCATGTGCAGAAAAATACAGAAGAAGCTACGGACTCAGTTCGTTTGGGGAAAGAGGAGAAAAGTGAAAAACAACGACGTCTTGCAAATACCATATAGCATTTAAATTAGACCCAGTTTGGAGACCTTAACTAGGAAAAAAATTTGAACAATAAAAGCCCGCAATGCATGTAAAAGCAAATGGATGCTAATTTCAATTTCCATTCTAGCAGACATGGGCGTCGTAACAGACAAAGGGTAGCACCCGAAACGTTTTGAGATTCATTAGAATTTGGGTCAAAGGCCAAAGTTACACTGAATCCGAGAAAAAACAATAAGTTACAACAGAATCTCAGAGAGTCCAGAATTTTAACCCAATTTCGAAACCGATTCCATAACCCAGTAGAGAAGAACAGAAATCACTGTATAAAGATAAAATAAAAGTAAATTCACCACATATGATTTCTGGCGCTTCATTTTCGGTCCGCATCAACAGCTCCTCCCACTTCCTTTTGCATTAACGGGTTAGTATGTATTCGTCAATCAACGAAAAATGGTTTGAAATTGTATTGTTCGTAATTGCGAAAGCAGATAGAAACTTAGTGAGCCAGCGAAGTGGTTTGCAACTGTCCCATCTCACAGGTATGACTTAATTTATATACCAATTATGAGAGAATCAATTATTTATATACAGTAGACTTAACTGAATGGCCTATATAGGATTTCTAAAAAGGGGGGCAGGAGGTTGATGAAATTTGTGAAAATAAGAAATTTCTAGTTTTAACTTCTAATCAATGCTGCAACAGGGAAATACCCAAAATTTAATAGTGGAGGGGGATCCACGAAGTGGCGGGAGTATTTGAAATTTGCCACAAAATGTTTTACCACAAAGGGACAACCTAATAGCTTTAGCACAGATTATCTAGTCCCTGGTTTTGGATAGTAATATTGCGCCATGGAGCGTCAAAACTTTTTCTTACTGTGTTTTTTTTTTTTTATTGGCAAGGAAAAATGTTCCCTTTAATTTCCATTTTATTTTGTTTTCCTTTTAATTTCCGTTAATTTTCATTTAATTTTTCCTCGTTTATGAATTTTTTGGGCCATAGAAATTTGATAGAGGATCTTTGTTTTTCTTTTAATAAATGGTGGAATAGCTGTCAGTGGCGGCTAGGGGATCTAGGGAGGGGCGCCCCCACTCCCCCACCCCCCCCCCCCAACATAGTCTAAAGTAGTGAAATTTACTTAATTAACAGAAGTTTGCGTTAATTAAACTTGCTCCTAACGCAAGTTTATCGGATCAACCTATTTTGTACCCCCCCCCCCTAAAAATCCTGGATCCGCCACTGATAGCTGTGATGGTTTATCATTTTTTTTTATATTTTCACGTCGTAATATTTTCTCATATTGTAGTTGGTGTGTGTGACTTGAAAAAGGCTAATTATCTGTTTGGCGGAGAGCCGAGATAAGAGCTAGTTTTCGGTGTGTACGAAAGAATTATTTTTGTATGAAATTCTTAGACCTTTCCTGACTTTTAAAGAATAAACACTTCTGTTTGAAAATCTTTGCACTTTGTGAAGTTTTTTTGGATAGCGATAAGGGTTCCTGATGAGACCAATTTTTATTTTATTTATATATATATATATATACGTTTTATATATATATATATATATATATATATATATATATATATATATATATATATATATATATATTATATATATATATATATATATATATATATATATATATATATATATATATATATATATATAGCTTCCAGGCCCTATATTATATATATATATATATATATATATATATATATATCAATATATATATATATATATATATATATATATATGTATATATATACATATATATATAAGTCTAATATATATACTTCCGGCCCAGTTTTATATAATATAAGTCTAAAGCCTACTTCGTAATTGCGGCTTGACCGAAAAAACAAATTATATTTCAAATATTTTCTTTTGTACTTATTACAACATTGAAAATAAAATGAAAATTGCAGTGAAATAGAATCTTGAACTGATGAACTTTCACTAATTGTAACTCTTGCAGTTAGGGAAGAGGGCAGTGGCCAATTCGTGTTTGTGATTAAAACTACATGTGTCTTGACATTCTGGGAAAGAACTAATGAAAAATTAAACTGAATATTTGATATATAGTAATATTGATTGTTGAAAGCTCATCAGATCAAGATTTTATTTCACTGTATTTTTTTTTTTCATTTTCAATGTTGTAAGAAGTACAAATGACAATACTTGTAATATAATTAGTTTTCAGCAAAGCTCCAATGATGTAGAAGGTTTTAGACTTTTATGAATAGAGAAGGTGGCAGTAACTAAACTCTTGTTTGTAGTGATTTTTGTTCGTTTAGGCTTGATTTGCCTATTCAATTTAAGTTTTACTCGTTTTAATAATTATTTATTTACTTATTTTAGTTCCTGTGGTATATTTTGTTTGTTATGGTTGTTTATTCAATTTCTGTTCGTTTAGGGTTTATTATTTAATAGTAAATGATTTTTTTTTTCATTTTAAGCTTGATTTTCACATTCAATTTAAGTTTTACTCGTTTTAAGAATTATTCATTTATATTATTGTCTCTTTTATGTTTGTTTGCTATGATTGTTTATTTAATTTCGGTTTGTTTTGAGCTTCATTTATTCTTTAATAGTAATTTGGTCGTTTTAAGTTTGAATTATTATAGGTTTTTATTCGAAATACTTCTTTTTGGAAAGTTTCCTTTTTAATTAGTATTAACCAAAGATTTGAACTGCTTGCATCTATAACATTATTGAAAAAGCGACAACAGTTTTGATTTGTAAATTCTTGATCTTTTGCAACCAAAGCCATATTTTCCGTTTTTTTATTTTATTGCTCACCGTTCAACTTTGGCAAAAAGCATCAAAAATAGAATAAGTCAGACCCATAAAAAATAGCAAATTCAGTAAGAGAATAACTTATTTTAGGTCAGAAACAAATTTTACTTTCATAGCAGATATCAAGCCGATTTGGCGAAACTACGAAAATGCAAAGTTAAGGAGTGCCGCATTTTACCATATCTGTTCCGGAAAATTCTCTGGATTTCGGAAAAAAGAGGGGAATAAGATTGAAATCTTGTATGAAATTCATCCAGATTCTCCATTTTTTTCAAATTTACGGGTAAATTTTAGATTTTGATTTGGCTTTAACTATATTTAATGGTGTACGTGTAACTGAACCCCAAGCAACTGAACCCCTGTAACTGAACCCCCGTGTAACTGAACCACCTTGTAACTGAACCCCCGTATAGCCGAACCACCGTGCAACTGAACCCCCGTATAACCGAACCCCCGTAAAACTGAACCCCCGTGCAACTGAACCCTCGTGCTACTAATCCCTCATGCAACTGACCCCCTTTAACTGAACCCTCGTACAACTCAACCCCCTGGAACTCTACCCCATTTAACTAAACCCCGGGTAACTGAACCCCATATAACTGAACATCCATGTAACTGAACCCGCGTGCAACTGAACCCTCGTGCTACTGAACCCTCGTGCAACTCAACCACCGTACTTACATTGGGTAAAACACAATAGGCTTATGAACCATAGTTATTTAACTATGGTATAGTTATTTAACTTTTAAACTTTTTTAAATAAAATGGCCGTCCCAAAATTTAGATCAAATGTATTTGGGGGTAAAATAGGCTGGGATGGAAGCCCTCCGATCACTTTTAACTCTGAAAAAATACACTGGAAATTTTGATTTTCAATCGAATGAGCCCCCCCCCCCCAAAGTTCATACAAATTTTTTCTACAAAAACCTCATGTGTTAGCAATGAGCAACCAGCTTAACTTACAGCCCTTGCCCCAGATGCTGCTGGTGGGGTTTTAATCCCAAAGGCATGGTTATTTGATCTTCAGACTATTTTGAACAAAATAATTATTTTTATTTTGATCGGATGTATTTGGGGGGGGGGATGTCGGTTAAGAGGGAAAGGCTGATTGTCCTGTGATTACCTTTTATTCTTCGAAATTGAACTTGAACTTTCAATTTCCAATCGAATGAGCCCCCTTCAAAGTTTTTACGATCATCCCTTCTATAAAACCTGAAATTTTAACAATTGTTAACTTGCAATAACATACAGATTGCTGATACAGGTGTATCAGCAATTTTTTTTTGGAACAGCTTAGCGTATCAAGATGAAACTTCTGGGGCATCTACTTGCTACTACTGCTATTAATACTGCTACTACTAATACTAATTCAACACTATTATTACTTCTACTGCTCTTACTACGACCTCTGCTACTATTAAACTAGCACTATTATGGCTACGCATATCAAGCTGAAAATTTGACAGAAAGAGGTATTTGAGGTGGAACTTGAACTAAATCAAAAGACACTATGTGCATGCAGATTTTCAAAATGGCATATCTCAAAAAGGGATTTGTGTATTAAGTTGGAACTTTCAGAGAGTGCTTAAAGGGAAAGTCAATTCACCAAAAGAAAATATGTGCACGCTCAGGCCTGGATTTACCACTAGGTGCCTAGGCCCGGACCTAGAAGCGCATAATGCTAGCGGGAGCAATAAATTATCACTGAGTAATTTTTTCCTGACAAAAATTTGACTGATGTGATTTATCGTCGCCAGGTGCACTCTGCCGCCACGCTGCCTATTCACAGAAAAGTGACTTTAAAACAACACAGGAATTCCAAGGTCACTTATAAACTGTCAGATGTCTCCCAAGAATGGTAGCTGAGAGTTCGATATTACCCTCTCTCTTTCATCACTTTTCGCTTATCAGTTGTGTTCTGTAAACACACAGTTACATGGTTACATGGTTACACACAGTTACAGTTACATGATTGTTCAGTTACACTGGGGTTTAGTTAAATGACGTTGAGTTGCACGGGGGTTGAGTTGCACGAGGGTTCAGTTAAAGGGGGTTCAGTTGCATGAGGGTTCAGTAGCACGAGGGTTCAGTTGCACGAGGGTTCAGATGCACTGGGGTTCAGTTGCACGGGGGTTCGGTTATACGGGGGTTCAGTTGCACGGGGATTCAGTTATATGGGGGTTCAGTTACATGGGGGTTCAGTTACACGGGGGTTTAGTTAAATGGGTTGAGTTGCACGGGGGTTGAGTTGCACGAGGGTTCAGTTAAAGAGGGTTCAGTTGCATGAGGGTTCAGTAGCACGAGGGTTCAGTTGCACGGGGGTTCAGTTGCACAGGGGTTTCGGTTATACGGGGGTTCATTTGACCGGGGGTTCAGTTACATGGGGGTTCAATTACACGGGGGTTTAGTTAAATAGAGTTGAGTTGCACGGGGGTTGAGTTGCATGAGGGTTCAGTTAAAGGGGATTCAGTTGCATGAGGGTTCAGTTGCACAGGGGCTCAGTTGCACGGGGGTTCGGTTATACGGGGGTGCAGTTGCACGGGGGTTCAGTTACATGGGGGTTCAGTTACATAGGGGTTCAGTTACACGGAAGTTTAGTTAAATGGGTTGAGTTGCACGGGGGTTGAGTTGAACGAGGGTTCAGTTGCATGAGGGTTCAGCAGCACGAGGGTTCAGTTGCAAGGGGGTTCAGTTGCACAGGGGTTCAGTTTGCAAGGGGGTTCGGTTATACGGGGGTTCAGTTGCACGGGGGTTCAGTTTCACGGGGTTCGGTTATACGGGGTTTAGTTGCACGGGGGTTCAGTTACATAGGGTTTCAGTTACACAGGGCTTTAGTTAAATGGGGTTGAGTTCCACGGGGGTTGAGTTGCACGAGGGTTCAGTTAAAGGGGGTTCAGTTGCATGAGGGTTCAGTAGCACGAGGGTTCAGTCCCAAGGGGGTTCAGTTGCACGGGAGTTCAGTTGCACGGGGTTTCAGTTGCACGGGGGCTCGGTTATACAGGGGTTCAGTTGCACGAAGGTTCAGTTGCACGGGGGTTCGGTTGCTTTGGGTTCGGTTACCCGGGGTTTCAGTTACAATGGAACCATATTTAATAACTAAGCATATGACTACATGACTTCCTTTGCAGAATTTATGAATTGTAATACGGAATTTCGGCCAAAGTATATAAATAATAGACAGTATGATCGTTCTCTATCTCATCCATTATAAAAACCCGGACCGAGGTGCGAGTGCTCCGGAGAACGCAGAAACATAAGCGACATTAGATCTTTTCACGGGTAGACAAGTCAGATTTCTCTGGAACGCGAAACTTGGTTTCAACGTTGTAACACTAAATTTTAAGGAATCTAATTTTAAATTAATTAATTCCAATACATACAGAAAATCGGTAACTAGAAGTGCAATGTTATTTTTAGATGTTTTTAGAATTACAAGTATGTTTCGAAGTCTCGAATTGGTTTCAAAGGCATTTTGAGAAAGTTTCTGCCAAAATACGTGATCCAGGGCAATTGGACAGCTGATGGCAGATCAAATGATAAATGATAAACCATAAAAATAAAAATAAATAAAAAATGATAAACCATCAAAGCTATCAGTGGCGGATCCAGGATTTTTTTTTTTTTTGGGGGGGGGAGGTGCAAAATAGGTTGATCATATAAACTTGCGTTAGGAGCAAATTTAATTAACGCAAACTTCCGTTAATTAAGTTAATTACACTACTTTAAAGTATGTTAGGGGGGGCGCTCCCTTGCCCTTCCCCTAGATTCGCCACTGACAGCTATTCCACCATTTATTAAAAGAAAAACAAAGATCCCCTATCAAATTTCGAATGACATTTCTATGGCCCAAAAAAGAGCATAAACGAGGAAAAATTAAATGAAAATTAACGGAAATTAAAAGGAAAACAAAATAAAATTAAAGGGAACATTTTTCCTTACCAATAAAAAAAAAAGAACAGTAAGAAAAAGTTTTGACCCTCCATGGCGCAATATTACTAACTAAAACCACAGACTTTTGTGAAACCTAATAGATAATCTGTGCTAAAACTGTTAGGTTTGTCCCTTTATGGTAAAACATTTTGTGGCAAATTTCAAATACTCCCGCCACTTCGTGGATCCCTCTCCACTATGAAATTTTGGGTATTTCCCTGTTGCAGTATTGATTAGAAGTTAACACTAGAAATTTCCTTATTTTCACAAATTTCATCAATCTCCTGCCCCCTTTTTAGAAATCCTACATAGCCATTCAGTCCACTGTATATAAATAATTTATTCAGTCATAATTTGTATATAAATTAAGTCATACCTGTGAGATGGGACAGTTGCAAACCACTTCGCTGGCTCACTAAGTTTCTTTTTCTGCTTTCGCAATTACGAACAATACAATTTCAAACCATTTTTCATTGATTGACGAATACATACTAACCCGCTAATGCAAGAGGAAGTGGGAGGAGCTGTTTATGTGCACCGAGAATGAAGCGCCAGAAATCATCTGTGGTGAAATTACCGTTATATTATCTTTATACAGTGATTTCGGTTCTTCTCTACGGGGTTTTGGAATCGGTTTCAAAATTAGGTTAAAATTCTAACTCTCTGAGATTCTGTTGTATCTTATTGTTTTTTTCTCGGATTCAGTATAACTTTGGCCTTTGACCGAAATTTCAATGAATCTCAAACAGTTTCGGGTGCTATCCCCTGTCTGTTACGACGCTCATGTCTGCTAGAATGGAGATTGAAATTGGCATCTATTTCCTTTACATGCATTGCGGCTTTTATTGTTCAAATTTTGTCCTAGTTAAGGCCTCCAAACTGGGTCTAATTTAAATGCTATAAGGTATTTGCAAGACGTCGTTGTTTTTCACTTTTCTTCTTCTTTCCCCAAACAAACTAAGTCCGTAGCTTCTTCTGTATTTTTCTGCACATGAGGAACAAAACTAGGCTGAAAAGTGTGACGTTTTGACCACACTGTCAGCACCTGGGGCCTTACTATTTTTTAATTCTTTTAGTTTTATCGCTAATATTTCGTCACAAAATAAATCTTCCTTCCCATCCAAGGTATCACAAACTTTTTCCTTTTCCTCTATATTTTTCTTGCATCTCTATTTCGGTTTAGCACATTCTCAAAACTTTATGCTCGTCTCTTTTCAACTCTGTCCTTATCACTAATCATGGCCCCGTTCCTTTAACCCTCTCCAACGAAGTGGTTCCTCAGTGAAACCACCTTTTCATATTTTTTTCCCATTAACCATAGGTGGTTAAATAAGAAACCATTGGTCTAGCATATGCCTAGCAACGCTATATGACGGATGAAATTTCATGGACAGCCTAATTGACACCTAGTGAGGCATAGCTCAATATTTCGATGGGACCACGTGCTGTTTTTAAGAAAAAGTAAGAAAGTTCAAAATACTTGGTAATTGTTTTATCTTTAATATTGTTTTCCTTCCAATTTGTTCTTTGTGTAGTAGAGTACGTGTTAGTAGCAGCACTGTTTCAGATACAATCAGGATAAGAAGATATTGGACATGAAATGCTGGCCATCCCGATGACCACCTTGCAACATATGCTAAAAAGTTGCTTCTCGTTTTTTTTTTTTTTGAGTGGTTTGAACTTGAGACCACTTCGCCAGGTCAACAAAAAAAAAAGAAAGAAATTCAAGCAATTTCCAAAAGACTGGGTCTAGCATCTAAAATCTCAAATTAAATTTCCTCTTTTTCAGCTAAATCGTTATGGCAGGCCATCCTTTGCGGACACAGGATATCTCAAAGTTATTTGATGACGTACCTTCAGATCCAGAATCTGAAATTGACATAATATGAGAGGATAATGCTGATGATTGGCTGCCGTACCTTTCAGCTTAAAATGCTGAATCACTGAGCAACTTACTGGCTGGAGAGCTATTATAAAGTGACGACGAAACTGCTAATCAAGTGGACGGAGCAACTGAAGCAATCGACAATCCAGAATCAAGTAACGACAAAGATTATCTTCCTCTTAGAGTCATAGAGAAGAAGTAGAGTAAGGCATTTGAAGTCAAAGATGTTGAGCCCTTCACCGAGTCCAACTGACACTACCAAGTTTGGACTTGAAGAATGAGCAGTTATAGATTTTACGACGAGATTAGAAGGCAGAAAATATTACATTTATTTTGAAAATTTTATCAGTTTAGTAAACCTCATTGAAAAAAAAATAAAAGAACAACGAGCTCTACTGCTGTACAGTTCGTGCAAACCGTAAAGGTCTACCTAAACTCAAAGCCAAACAAGAGCTGAGAAAAGGTGATTCAGACAATGCCATGAGGTCAGATGGAATCCAATGTTTACGGTGGAAGGACAAACGATGTATACAACTTCATTCGACGATTCATAAAAAAGGAGAAGTGACACAGATCAGTAGGAAGGACAGAGATGGAGCTGTTACCCAAGTTACATGCCCAAACTTGGTCGTCAGAGTACAACAAGTTTATGGGATGCATGAACAAAGCTGATATGTTCAAGTCTCTCTATGCGATAGACAGGAAAAGCAGAAAGTGATGGTACCGTCTACTATGGTACTTCATCAACATTACAATGGTGAAGCCTTTGTCTTGTTCAAGTTCTCCACTATACCAGATGATAACAAGATGGTGTTGAAGGACTTTAGATGTCGTTTTGTCACTGGTTTCGTTTGAAGTTATTTTGTGCTCGGGTGAGAGAGGTTAGCCATCCAGAAAATCGGAATTTATCCCCAAATTCAAGCCTTATGAAGCTAAGAGAGGAAAGGAAATAATAAATGAAAATAAAACCCAAAAATTGGTGAGAAAATGAGGATTTTGTCAGCCAGTGGTTAAATATGAAAACGAAAACAAGTAAACTCTTCGACAAGGACCTCCGCCAAGTCGTCCTCAGTGATAAACAAAAAGGAAAAAAAAACAACAAGAATCTAACCTTTTGGAGTTTACTAGCAGTAAACTCCAAAAGGTGAGATTTTTTTTTTCCTTTTTGTTTAGCACTGCGGGCGACTTGGTGGAGGTCCTTGTTAAAATATTTGCTTGTTTTTTGTTTTCATGTTTTACCACTGGCTGACAAAATCCTCGTTTTTTCACCCTTTTTTTGTTTTATTTTTCATTTATTGTTTCCTTTCCTCTCTTCATACGTCATGTATAGCCAGTGTGGTCTTAGAAAGTATTTAATTCAAGCCTTACGTTCCTCAAGAAAGAGATTGGATCAATCAAATCATTTACCTGTTCAGGGTACTTAAAGAAGACATGCTCAATATTATACAAAGATTGAGCCCCATCGTATAAAATGGCAATTTTCAGTTTGCAAAGTTCCATTGTCCATGGACTACGTGAATAACTGATAAGATATTTATTTCAAAAAATGACTATCACAAGCCCCGAAGGGCCGAATTCGCATTTCGGGGTCATATAATAAAAAAGACATAGAAATAGCACAACAACTAAAAAACTGGCTAAACAATGCCAAAAAAAACAATATCAGAAAGGCAAAGCCATTCATTTGTCTAAAAAATAAAAAGTGTCAAATGTAAGAAAGTTAAAAAGGCACAAATTAAAACAAAACCCCCAAAAAAGTTGAGATAAAAATAGTGTTAAAAAGGTTTAAAAGAGAGTATATAAAAAGGGAACGGAAGAGCCAAACGGACACCAGCATGGGTATCACCAGTACAAAAAAAAAAGAAAAAAAACTAGTGGTTTATTTGATCAGTAATGAAGGGGGCAAAGGTTTTTTTCATATCTGGAGGTAAAACAAAGGATGGGGTACAAGATAGGGATGGGTTCAGAAACAGTACGTGGCAGGCGGTGTCTGGATGCGGAGTGTCTTTTGGGGAAAATGTTTTTCCGTGCGAGGGTTTATTATTGCATTTTTTGCAAAACGGAGGCACAGCGTTCCTCTACTGTGCCAAGAGTTTCCAGCTTGGCCCTTTTTTAGAAGGAGTGAATATGGTACCAAAGTTTCTTTAAAAATTATTCTTAAGGCTCTTTTTTGAATAGATTCAATTTTATCTGATTCATTACGGGAGATGCCAGGATGCCAAACTGGACAAGCATATTCGAGATGCGTGCGGACAAAGGAAGTATAAATCCTTAAAGAATGGGATGGGGGGACATTAAATTTATTCAAGAGCTTAAGGAGAGACATGGACGCATTAGCTCTACGGACAATATCTTTCACGTGGATATCTCACTTTAAATTACAGGAAATTGTAACCCCAAGTAACTTAAAGGAAGACACAGAAATATCTGGGGGGATAGGGTCAAGGAAGGCGGGAATAGATTTCAAGAAATTTATCGTCATTATATTTGATTTAGTGGCATTTACTTTCATATTTAGGTTCTTACCTTCATCCGAAATGTGGGTTAGAATTTCAAGGGGGTCAATTTTAATACTCCTGTGACATACTTCGAGGAGACAAGTCATCCACGTATTTCCACCTTTGGGGGAAGTCCTTACCAATATCGTTAATCATGACTAAAAATAAAAGTGGTCCCAATAAGGTTCCTTGAGGAATTCCACAATATATAGGGAGGGGGTTAGAGAAAATATTTTTGTATTTAACAACTTGGGATCTATTTGAAAGAAACGATATAACAATATTTACTAACAGAGGATCAAGTTTAAAGTTAACCAGTAGTGAACGAATTAGGGTGGTGTGGTCAACCAGGTCAAAAGCTTTTTGGAAATAAACTAAGACAAGGTTCAGCCAGACATTTGGTTTATCAAGGCTACTTACGATGGTATGCATTAAGTGCACAAGGTAATGGGTGGTGGAAATTTTCCTTAAGTTACCAAACTGCCGGGTGTCAATACGCGGGCAAATTTTATCCTTAAGCCAGTCACAGAGGAAACCTTCATAAAGTTTGGAAAAAACAGAAGTGAGCGTAATGGGGCGAATGTTGGCGAAAGTCAGACTGGCGCATTTTTTAGGGACAGGTGTTGTAAAACCTTGTTTCCAGCAACTTGGGAATTTACCAAATTTTGTGATGTGGTTGAAAATATTTGATAAAGGCTCAGCAATTTTGTCCGAAAAAGGCTTTAATTAAGTCAACTGGGATGTCCAAGGGACAAATACTTGATTTTCTAAGCTTAAGAATTTTATTTATAACATCAGAGGGCGAAATAAAGGGGAAGGAAGCATTGGGAGGAATAGTTGGACTTGAGCCAGTGAAAGGGGGGAGACTTTGCACGATGGAAGCAAGGTACAAGTTCAGATCGTTGGCAGTCTTATTAGGGGGTTCAGGGAGATGAAAATCAATTTCGGAAGGACTTTTTCCGCATATTTCTTTAATTTTTCTGTACCATTGCTTAGGCTCGTTAGAATATAGATCTTTGACTTTATTATTATAATAATTAGAAGCTGTTTTTTTAATTTTTTCTTTAGGAACTTCCTTTGACTATTAGCCTCAGTAATGCGACCTGCTTTGAAAAAATTGATTTTTTTTTCTTGTAAGTTTTTTAAAAGACTCAGTAACATAAGGCTTATCTGTAGAACACGTTTTAAATTTTTTCTCAGGGAAATGGAATTCATAATTACTCCTCAATAGATTTTGGAGGGACAAAAGCCATGTAGTCAACGTCATTTGTTTGATACACAGCGGACCAATTTTCAGTAGTAATCCAGGAGCCAAAATTGAAAAGTCCTGAGTCAGTGAGAGGTCTATAAGCGGTTTCAGTTATAGAAAACGACTGTTTAAATTTAGCCAGCGGGGATAGGAAAAGGCTAAAGTGGTAACTACCCCCTAGAGGAGGCAGAGTGGAGACGGGTTTGTAAAACTTCAAAAGATTAGTGCAAATTAAATCAAGAGTAGTATTGCCTTTTGTAGTAGGGACATTAACGACCTGTTTTAAATTAAAAGCGTTACATGTAGAATCAAGTCTTATATCGTTTGCGTCACCCATCAGGAAAATTCCTGTATTTGGGTATTTTGATAGTACAAAGTCAGCACTTGCATGTAATTTTTCGATAAAATTTATTTTGTCAGCAGATCTCTGATTAGGGGAGTAATAAAAACAACAAAGGACAATTAAGTTAAAAGTACGCGGCAAGACTTTAGATCGAACACACACCCACATAACTTCATCAAAGGGATTAAGACACGGAATTGGGATTTCACTTGGATATAAATCATTACGGATAAAGAACAGAACTCCGCCACCTTTCTTACCCAGAGGTTGTTTTTTCTGGTCTGACTTTAATAAATTGAGAAAAATTGTTAATCTTTAACATGTGCAAAGTTTGAGCTTGAACTTCAGTAATAGCGATTACATCTAATCTATATATTTTAGAAAGGGTGTCTAATTCATTGAGTTTTTCAAAGTAAAGGCTTTCAGCGTTGCTCAACAAAAGTTTGGGGAATCGAAAGCGACTTGTGAAGGTACCATTTTTACACTTTACTTTTTTTATATCACAGATGGGGTCAGGGGTTCTAGTGGAATTCTTGACGGGGGCTAAACTTGGATAGTGCGAACAAGGGACAGGGGGATCAAATCCATCTTTTTCATATACAATTGCATTTAATTGAGCAGGTACTAGCGGAGACTCTAAACAGCAGTAACTATTTGAAGTTTTAGAAACTCTGCATGGAGGTGTTAAAAGAGGATTATTCTGCCTGCTTACTCTTAAACCAGAGTCATACTGGTAGGGTAGTTAGGGGGAAAAACTTAGTTCTTAGTCTGCTTTAGTTCTTTTCACTAGAAGTGAGGTTTTTTCTGCACATGTGTCAAAGTGGTCTCTACCAGAGACCACCTTATATTTCGTTTCATAGTAGGAATATTTTGTTTTTAGTTCAATATTTGTCGGTTTCTAAGTCCATGGACATAGGAAACGCAAAAAGTGGAATTTTCTGACGATTTCATAATTCGTGCCGGAAAGGGTTAAACAGTGGTGATTTATTTGAAATTCCTTTTGTTTTGAAATGACAATTATTTTGAGCTAAACAGTTCAACAAGAATTTACAATAGCAAAGTTCAATTACAATAACAACTGTTTAATAACAAAGAATTTTTTTATTTTGAAATTCCTTGACTGTCATATGGCTCATATTAGTAGTAACCTATATTGCTATCCGACATCTATAAGCCTGGGGCATTAGTATGTGTGCAGTTTCAAAGGTACATGCCTCACCACAGACAGGTTTTCATATACCAGACATCAACACCCATAACTAAAGACCTTGGTATAACGTGTTCAAAGGTTTATTGGACTTTCTGTAAAAAAAATACTGGTTTCAGCCGTAGGGTAAGATAATCATGTTTTTTTCTGGATAAATTAAGGTGACAGCTCTTTCTGGACAAGTTTGAAAAAACAATTTGAATAGATAGCCTTTTCACGAGAAAGATGTTCTTCAAAGAGGATTGACTCCTCTCTCTCCCACTCAACTTGTTGATCGTAGCTCAGTTTCATTTTGGCGGCGAGAGTGTCAACACATGAAAAAATGTTCCATACATATCCACTATGCATGTATACACTGGGCATCTGGTCATCATGTGAGAATTGTACAATTATTGATGAGTATGATAAAAGTGTATATTATGCAACCCATATAAATTGCATAGAGGATATGCCATACAAATCAAAGGTTGTAATCCCTGTCTTGAAGTAGTGTGTGAATCTCATCCTAGAGGACACCTATGTTCTAATTTCCACTAAGATAAATGTAATCAGTGGGAGAATACATATCCTGGTATGATTGGAAAGAATCCTAAACGTGATTTTAGTTTATTGCTAAGAGATTGGTATCGTCGGGGCATTAGATTGTTTTGGGAGTGTGAGACAGCTATCATAACCTGACGAAATTGTAAAAATAGCAAAGCTTTACTATGACTTTTGAGTAATAGTAAAAGTAACGAAGCATTAATTTTCTTTGTGTAAGGAAAACAAACCTAACATTGTGAAATGAGATTTGAATAAGAATACCCTTGATTCAACAAGGTCCATAAAATGCAAATAAACCGGACCGGTTCAAAATCGAGAGGTCAACGGCTAGAATATTACGCGACAATAATCACATGACAAGATACAGAGCAAAAACAGGGTTTTTGAATAGGGAAAGCGGAAACCAACATTTTGAACAAAGAATTATTACAAAAAAAAGAGGAATTGAATCAAAACTGGTCTCTCGCCAATGGGAGACAAGTATGACAAAATAAGACAAAGCTTAAAATAATTGTTCGGGGACGGAAAGAGGGTAGTCTTTTTTGGAACTAGCAACGAATAAGGATTTTCTTTGTAATTATGATAGGCTACCACTGTCTGTCTGAATTCCCCTTTTGAAAATAAAATTAAGATAAGAGGTAAACTTTAAAAGATTTCTGTCACCTGGATATAAATTTAATACGCATATAGGAGACTAGAATAAAAACTAGTGCTGAAATCAAAGCCCGACATTTGATTATAATTTAGTGATTTGGGATATATTGGATTAGAAAGACTTGGGGGCCCTAGGTGAAATACAGCAATTCCTAAAGATTGGAATAGAAATAAGATTAGTTTGTCTTAGAAACTTGAACGTACGAATAACCTAAGGTCTAAGTACAACATAAACTCCTTGACCTTAAGAATAAATTAAAGAGCCCCTTTTGCCTCTTTCTTCCAGCTTAGTGACCTTTGGAATTTACCTAGCGCTTATTAAAATCTTATATATAAGAAGATTGGAGCGATAGGACCATAAAATGAAAAATTAAGCAGAAAAACGGGTTTTAATTTTTATAAAGCAGTGAATACAATAAATAAACACTTAATTAAACAAAAGTACTCCGAATATTTTGGCCCCACGTCCGGGAGTCTTTCTCAACGGAAAAAAAGAGGAAAAGAATGAAACAAAAAATTTTCTTTTTAAAAATCTTAACTTACATCAAAATAAAAACATACTAAACACATAAAGAGAAAGAAAAAAACAACAAAAGAAAAAATATAAATAGTAGGAAACAAAACTCACATGGTAAATAAACACTTCCATTCACTGGCGTATAAACAAAATCGAATGTCTATAATGATTCAAACACGCCTTCCTCACAGTATATAAATGGAAATCTATCAAAAAATGAAGAATATATTTAAACTTAAACCAAAACAATAAAGGTCAGCTAACCCCTTGCCCATAACCCCTAAAAAATCTCACAAGTTCATCAACCAATGTTTGAATTATAAATTGAACGGATTCGTTTGCTTGCAAGCTTAGCTGCAGTTCTTTTACTTTTCCCAGCATTTAACCCATTTTGACCTTTGTTCGCAAGGTCATCTTTCGTTTCAGAGCTATTATTAAAATCAGTACTGGTCGAAAATCTTACCTGCTTTTTAATTAAACTATTATAAATTGAATTGATCCTAATTTCCCCTTCATCTCTATTGATACTAATACCCCCATATATTATCTTTTTTATTTCTATAATTTCCCTGAAGCTTTGTAAAATTCCTACAGACGTATCTATTATTTTTGTTTGATCAAATAAAATACTGTGATGAGGAAAATCATAAAAATGTTCTGCAACAGCTGACTCAAATGTTTCTGGTGTTTTTTTTGTTTTAGAGAGCAATCTATGGCATTCTTGTGTTGCTGTAGCCTATTTTCTAAAATCTGTTGTGTTCTTCTTACATAAAATTTACCACAAGAGCATGGAATTTTGTATACTCCCTTTTGCATATTTCTCGGTACCTTGTCTTTCCCTTTACTTAACAAAGAGCTTATAGTTTGTCCTGATTTAAATGCTGTATTTATATTATGTTTTTTAATTCTCTTCTTAGTTTTTGTGACAATATTGGGATAAAAGGCAAAGTTAGGTAATTTGTTTCTTGATTTGCCCATCTTCTTCTAATATTTCTGGTTCCATCAACTTTTTTTTTTTTCCTTTTTTCAATTATTTGAGAAATCATATTTTCCGGATAGTCATTACCTACTAGAATATCCTTAATAAAAATTAGTTCATTGCTTATGTATTCTGGTGATGCTAATTTTAATACCCAATCAACTAAAGAAATAACCACACCCCTTTTTACCTGGATCGGATGATTCGATGCGAAAGACAAGTAACGGTTGTTATTAGTCGTTTTACGGTAAATTGAAAACGCTAGTTTGTTATTATTTCTATGGATCAAAATATCTAAAAACGGTAACTTATTCTCTGTTTCCTTTTAAATTGTAAAAATTAATTCTCCTCCCAGATTATTTAAATGCTCCAAAAAACCTTCAATATGGGATTCCCCGTAATTCCAAATAAATAAAATATCATCCATATATCTGCCCCAAAATTTAGGTTTTGAAAAAATATGTTTCTATAGCTAAATTTTCTACATACTCTACATAAATATTTGCTAACAACGGACTTAAAAACCCTCCCATTGCCAATCCCCTAATTTGATGGTAAAAATTTTATCTAAACGTGAAGTAATTAGTATACCTGCTAGTTATTTTAACTAAATTTAATATAGTTTCCAGTTCGATTCCCGAAGATAATTCTTCTATCTCATTTTTATGTTCCTCAAGTTTTTTTGGATAAAATACTAAACGATTTATCAAAAGGAATATGCGTATACATTGATTTTATATCAAAACTAAGCAATCTAGATTCTTCTGATATTTATACACTTATAAGTTTATCTTTTAAGAATTCCGAGTTTTTTTTTATATACGAATCTTGGAGATATAATAAAGGTTTAAGTGTCATTTCTACCCATTTCTCGAATTTTACCGTTAGTGAATTGGTTGTTGAAACTATAGGTCTTAAAGGGATACCTGTTTTATGTATTTTTGGCAAACCATATATTCTTTGGCTGACTGATCCCCTCGGAAACAACTTGTAATACATCTTGGGTGTATTCGGAAACAACTTGTAATACATACTTCCATTTGTTTTAAGTTCTTCTAAATCTTTTCTTAATTTTTTAACATACAATTCAGTTGGATCTGAATTAAGTTTTTTACATGTTGAAGTATCATTTAGAATTGTTTCTATTTTACTATCACAACCTTCTTTTTATAGGATTACTACTGTATTGCTCTTATCCGCTTTCGTTATTATTAGAGAATCATCTTTTTTTAAATCTTTTAAAACTTTTATATCTTTGTTCTTAACGTTTTCTTGATAACTACCAAAATTTTGTTAAAATATTAGATTAGATTAGACCGAATCTTATACCTCTTTTAAGGATTTCCTTTTGTTCTTTGTTTAACTCCTTTTTGCTTAAATTAATCACCCCAGGGCCGGGAAATGATTAGGCCTTTACATTGATAGTTTTTGTTTTTTTTGTTCCCTTTTTAACTGCAAAAATTTTTGGCTTAGTCTTTCCCTAGATAATCTTAGAACATGTTCAAAAGAATTTTTGAAGATTGATATAATTTGTTGGAAATCATTTGTATTAAGAAAATCACCAAGGCTATGTTTTCAAAATCCATTTCTTTTACAACTTGTGATCTCTGGAAACGTTTATCTTTCAGCACATGGTTTAAGTTTGCTTAATTTTTCGTAAATGGAAAAGCAGCGTGGTCTAAGAAATTATTTAGGACCATACAATATTCCCCCCTAGCGAATTCTCTGACGTTATACGAAAGCGGGACTCAGTTTCCTCTTTTAGCCACTTTTGCATTTCAACCCGCACTAATCTTTTATAGAGGCAGCCCTGATGTTTATACAGAATGGTTAGGGAATAAAGGAGGAATTAAATGGCTACATTAATTTTCCAATCTCTTTTGTCCAAAGATCCAATTTTCTCTAGAAAGTTGTAGTTTATCACAGTTCCAAAGAACACTAACTTTCCTTTCAGGATATAAACCTGAAACTTGGTTTAACTTATACAACCATTGAGATTTGATAAAAAGCTTATTCCTAGGAACAATAATTTGACACAAAGAACTTTAATTACACCAGCGCCCAAGTCAGTCTGATCGTCCAAGTGTAGTTATTTCAATTAGAAACATTAGATACCCTAGAATTAACTAAACCCTCTTTTCTCGGTATACATTAGTGGATTGAACAAGCAGACCCATAGAATATTAGACAACAGACCTAGAAGAGGTCGAGAAATATTATAATTAGAGTTTAGAATAATTTCATTTTATTTCTTTTATAATAAATATCAGTTGTCACTGAATTCTGAGTACCGATCTTACCAACACGCCTCAGTAATAACACGCTATATCATTTTAGCCCCGATAGTAGGGACAACCTTAGAACTGGTCGCAGCGGTACTCAAGTTCGGTGCAACTTTCGTTTAAGGGGGGGGAGGATTAATAAAAATTATAAAATTTGGTAAAATTTAGTCCTCTATTCCTCCCAAGAAGGGGTGTGTTCAGTTTTTCCAAACCTATCAGAAACAGAAAAGTTTGAAAAGGTGTTCATTAAGGAAATTTTTGACCTTTAAGGGAAGTTCAGACAGCCTTTTATCTTCCTAAGATTCTTCTTTCCTCTCTTTTTTCTTTCTCTTTGCTACAAGTTCTAGTTTCCGAATCGTCTATAATTTACTCAAATAGGAGCGGTTAATCATCTTTAGGTGTGTAATTATAATACTAAACTTGAGGGTAATTTAAAATCGATGTACTGAGAAAATTCTCATATAATTTATAATTAGACCCATCATGAGTTCAAATGAAAACAAAATCAAAGGGTTAGAAATTGCACTTCAACAAGCACAGCCTAGAATAAATGCTCTAGAAGGGCAATATAGAGATGCCAATGTCACAAGTAGGCTTCAAAACCTATTTGAGGAGCAAGCACCTCAAATCTCGTTACTAACACATCCAAATGAAATCCATTCGTGGATTACGACTCTTAAACAAATACAAAGGAGTTTACAAAAAATGACATTGCTATGATTAATCAAGCTATTTGCTATACACGGGGAGAAATCCAAAGATTTTCAACGAGCTTAGACATTTCTAAAATCAGAGATTTAGACCATTTAGAAACACTTCTAAAAGAAGCCTTTTTACATGAAAAACCAGCCGCACAAAAACTGCAAGAGCTCCTATCCGAGAAACAAAGACCATCTGAGTTGGTACATTAATTTTACTCCCGAATTAGTAGAAAGGCTCTAGAGTATAAAAAAAATTATCCTGGTATAAGGGCAGATGAAATAACTATTAGTATTTTTAAAAGTGGTATGCTCCCTTCAATTGGAAGGAAAGTTCATGAACAAACTAAAACAACAGACGACAAAGATGAATTATTAGCGCTGGCAAAGAGATTGGAATCGATTGATTTAATGTATAGGGACTCCTCAGACATGTCTTTGGGAGCAACGGTGGTTGACTCAGGAGACAAGACTTCCCCTGGAGAACAAAGAGATAACTCCAGAGTAGAATTTCAAAACGCAGGAAATTATAAAAATAACCCAAAGAAATGTTTGAACTGTGGAAAGAAAGATATGCCAAGACCAACTAGGGATAATTATTCCAGGTATAAATTTAGTAAAAGAAAAAATGGTCGCATAAAATTCTGGACTTGCGGGGGTCCACACAGATAATCGGAATTTGAAAAACCTCCAACTTATATCCGCTGTGGTGAAACAGGACACAAAGCAAAATATTGTTTAGCCCCAGCACCTATAAACCAACCCCAAGAAAATTTTTAGGGCAATTTTGCCGAAAGTACAGCGGCCTCCGAGCAATGGTTAGGGAACCAACGGAAGGCACAGGCCCAGATTCCATAGTTTTGTAGATATAGGTTAACCGTTAGGAGTAGACCTAGTGGGACTAGGAGTCATGGACTTGTCATGACAGGGAGTCATTTACTTCAGAGGGAGGTGGAGAGGACACCTCTCAAGGATGCAAAAATGGGTTGCGTCCACCTCTTAAGGGTGCAAGAAAGGGTGGCGTCTACCTCTTAAGGAAGCAAAAAAAGGTTTGCATCCATAGGTATACGAAAAAGGTTTGTATCCCAACATGCAAAGGTATATGCATATATGCATATGCATATACTAGAATCTTTAATGACGGATAACACAAAACAAAACAATCGGAGTCTATTACCACTTTTGGGACAAACAATAGGGTGGGTCGCAGGCTTAGCAACGGAAGAAAATGTAGAAACAATTCTTCATCAAGTGAATTATTTAACAAAAAAAAATAGGGGACACATAACAAAACAAATGGCACCTTCAAATATATCTATAGCTAGCCTAAAAGGGAACCTCTCCTTAGCTGGGATAAAGAATGACTGGGACAATGAATTTGAAGATTTAATCTCTATATATTTTCAGAACAACTCCAAGACGCAGATTGGCATAGCTGAACTGAGGAAAATGCACATTTCCTTAAGAGAAGAAAGAGGAAAGAAAATGGCTAACTATTGAACATTTATTCTCAATACTTTTAATCTATTTATCTCTTTATTAGGACTAGTTTCTATAGGAATAATATTCAAAACATTAAGAAAACTATGGTTAGACTATAGGAAACAAAAGTCTCAAGGCTTTCACGTAACTGTGTAACAAGAAGAAATTGAATTAAATTGATTCTTAGCAATGTTCTGGTTTCATTAGGAAAAAATAA
Source organism: Artemia sinica (assembly GCA_027921565.1). Lineage (NCBI taxonomy): Eukaryota > Metazoa > Arthropoda > Branchiopoda > Anostraca > Artemiidae > Artemia > Artemia sinica. Next base: position 38,535,021 of record CM051259.1, on the reverse strand, counting down.
CTGTACTAAGTATTTAAGTGTGGGAGGTTGTGAGACAGCTATCATAGCCTGACTAAATTGTAAAAATAGCAAAGCTTTACTATTTTGAGTAATGGTAAGTTAGCCCTGGTTTTAAGAAGCATAATTTCTAAGATATTTACTGGATTTTATGCTGTAAAATGAGTTTTTTTCTGTTCTATAGGCTTGTGCATTATATGACACACGAAAGAAGTGAAGTTCGGTTAATATGAAAATATAATAGTTAAGAAACAACTTTGGTCTATACATTTCCACATTAGGGGTTATATGAATTAGCAACTTTTAGCTAATTTCAAAAATAAAATTCCACCAAAAGTTGTAAAAAATGTTTTCTTTTAAGGAAAATTTTTAAGAATGCGTCCCTCCCGTTGCCAAAAAAGGCCCGGGTTGAAGCTGAAAATCAATTACATGCTACTGTAATTCAGTACATTGGACTTGTTAGGGCCTGTATGCAAGACGATGATATGGCCACGGACTTGACAATGTTGCAAAAAGCGAATGTAAGTTTAAAATTTATTAAAATTTTCACTAACAATTTTTTCTCTCGAAAGGAAATATACATTCCATTACCTAATATCCTGTTGAGGTAAAGTCTTATGACCGAATAAACTGGAGAATGTATTATTTGATAAAAGGCTTCAAAATAATTTCAGAATAAAATAGTTTCTAATTTGCGTAATATTCGTTGTCTACTGTCAATTAGAGCTTGCCAAGATTTTGAGATACTCGATAAGAGAGAGACATAACGGTCTCCTTCATCAAACAGATGCGATTCACGAGGCCTGGGCATCATTTGGAAAAACAATCAGAAATTGATTAAAAAAGAGATTTGCAAAAGAAAGTTAGGGGGAGGGGGTATTGCAAATAAGGGGGATTTAGGGACATTGTTTATAGCCTAGAATGGAAATATCTCTTTTACACTTTTCATTCAGCCATTCAAGCTTGAGATAGTAAACAAATTAGGGAAACGATATATGATGATTAAGCTATCGCTTTACAAATACAGTAGTAGTAGTTGTAATTGAAAGGCCATGTTACCTCTCATAACTGTCAACAAAGGGCTACTGACTCCTTTACTTTTAATCCAATTTTCGATCTTCTTAAGAAAAAAATAGGGTGTTTTTATACACGTTGAAATTAAGTGGCTGTTTCTTTATAGGTTAGAACGGTTTCATCGCTACCCCCCCCCCCCCCCCCCCCCTCTGAAGAAACAAGTCACATTGATGAAATGATTCATATTGATGCACCTGAACAATTTCATGACAATGTTCAAACGTCATCACATAACAGTGAAGAATATGGTAATTTTTACAGGGGTGTTATGAAGGTAGTGATAATTTAGATGGTACATATTCTACCATCATTAACGACTCGGAATGGACAGGTAATTTATTGGGACATTATTTCAATGTTAATATCATTCTTTAGATGTAGTTAATAGTATAGTTGAACAAGGCAATGCAGTTACTTCAGAGGGTGATTTACCTTGGTTGAGCCCGATACCATGCAAATTTTAGATAATTTTATTCGTGAATTAAATGAAAATTCTTCTCCTTCAGATTTAATGAATATTGTCCCGGTTCGTTCAATTTAATTGAATATGAAAATGAAATGGCTTGGATGAATTTGTATAGTCCTAACACACTAAAGGCTATGTTACGCGAACGGGGGGATTTTAGTGCACACAACCAGCCCAATTGTTGAAAAAGTGGGAGAGGGGTTTAGGTAATGATGATATACAAGGGGGAGAGACTTTAGGTAGTGATGATATATACAAGGGGGAGAGGGCTTAGGTAGTGATGACATACAAGGGGGAGGGGTAAGGATACACATTTCTCATCGCTACCGGAATTTCAGCAAACAAATTCAATTCTGAATACAATAGAAGTTTTCAATGCAACCTTTGGCGATCCGTTTAATACACTTATGGCCGGAAATTTTATAACCGATCCCATATAAATTATTCATGAATATGCAGAAAAAATTCGTGCACTTTTTGAAAACCGAATTCAGCTGTGGGGGGTGACTCCATTAAGGCCTCAATTGTTTTAAAAATATTTTATCTAAATGAGAGTCATGGTGAGGTCTATAACCACTATGTGCACACTGAAATGTTGGTGGTGTATCCTCATTTGGAAAATCACGAGAGTGTATTTATGCAATGGGTCTACAATACTGTCTCTAATCTCGACAATTCTAATAAGAATGGTAGTGGTTCCGTGTTTATTTTTTTGAAAATTTAAGTGTTATTATATGTAAATTTAAAAAAGATTTTATTTTAAGAGGGGGACATGGGGAGAGGGCTATAGTTTTAAAATATAATCCCGATTTAGAAGGATGTCAGGGCGTTCAACGAATCTGTTTCGAAACAGGTCAAAAGTGTTTCATGTAAGCTTTCCTCATATCGGCTTTACAACCTCTACGAGATGAAGCTTCAAAGAAAAATTTGGACTACTAGGCCGTGCATGGGAAGGAGGGTTTTGATTTTCCCCCTGTAGATTTCACTTCCTTTAGCGGAAAAATTTCTGTAACACTCAGGGTGATAGATATTTTTTGAACGGGCCAACTTGCATTTAAATATCGGTGTTACTGTGCTACAGTAGGAAACGGAATTTCAAGAGGGTGTGCGTTATCATAAAAATGGGGTAATATTTCCAGTAAGAGTGCCATCTCTTGCAACGGTGAAACACTGGGTTTGGTTGTTGTACACAACCGCCTAGTGTTCCAAATTCAATTGGCCATTTTAATCCCATTACTGATATCAGTAGAGTTCTGGGAGAGGGGAAGAAGAAGGAGTATTTTACTATTGCCAAATGTGTTTGTTCCAATTTCGTACCGAATTAAATCTACAAAATCACATGAACCATTGCAAAAGACACGGATTTAAATCGGTTGAAAACAGTTTTCGGGGACCGGGCCATTTTACGATTTAAAAATTTCCGAATACGCTTATGCAAAGCGATAAAATAAGTTTAGAGTGTGAGGCCAAGCTTATGGATGTGAACGACCCACAATTTCCAAATCGTATCAAAAAAATCAAGCCATCGCAGTTTCCTATGCCCACGCACAAACAAAAAGTTCTAACACTATACGATTGTTAGAAATAGTCGAGACGTTGGATGAGAATGATTGTATGATCAAAGCATTGACTAAATTAATTGTCACTGCAAATGAGGCTATATCCCGTTTGAGAAACACACACTGTCCTATGATACTATCAGCAGAGGATCTTCTGGCCATTAAAAATAAGAAAAAATAGTGGGTATGTAAGGGGGAATTCGAATAGGGGACTAAGGGGAAAGAGACTATGAGAAAAAAGACTAAAGGGAGGGAAGGGGAAAGTCAGGGATCATGATCAACTTGTGGCAGGAAATATCGTCAGGGGGTAGCAATTTTCGTGGCGTAGCACACCAATCGTGCAATGTGAATGCAAAGCCAGCAGTTTTTTTATACCGGTTTTCATTCACAATTCAAATTTTGATTTGAAATTTATTTTACCGGCATTGGCACGTATGCACAGGGAGGGAGGGGGCAGATGGTCCATGGGTAAATAACTCATTTACCTAAAATATTATACCCAAATCCGCTGAGAATTCAGAATTCAGAATTGCTTTTAGAGTTCAAATGGCAGGCAGTGGATAATGGGCATACGTGCTGGAATAAAATCCGTTTTTCTAGATTCTTATAATTTTTTCCCAGGGCTCTGAGTCAACTAATTCAAGTACAGAAAAGTGAAAAATTTCGATACTTTCCCTCTGCTCAAACAGCGCTATCCAGACAGTGAATTGTATGACTTACTGACTTGTAAAGGCATATATGCATATGACTATTAATGCTCTGGTGCACAGTTAAGAGAGGAGAAACTCCCTCGCATTGAAGCATTCTATAATTCACTTACCGATAGTGAATGCACTGTCGAGTACTATCAATTTGCAAAGAGGGTATGGGCTAAGGGTGGTTGTAAAAATGGTTGGGATTATTGTAGAATGTACTTGGCAAAGCGTTGTGTTAACTCTTTTAGATATTGTCTGCAAAAAAAACAGACTAACTTTATTCTGAATTTAAAACACCGCACCTCGTCATGGATTTAATTCTAAAAATCAGTAGAGAGGAAATAGGTTTGATCACCGATGTGGATCAACACCTATTTGTGGAAAGATCTATGAGGGGGGATATGTTTTTCATGGGGATCGCGTCTTAACAACGGATCCAACTGGGCAGAACTCTGCTGATGGTGTAAAGTCCAATGCTGTTTTTCTTGACATGAACTCATTGTACCCCTCGGCGATGTCTCACTATATTTTACCCTGTGGCAATTACAAATCTCTTGAAAATCTTTCTAACATCCCCGACATTCACACTGTCGTGGAAAATGGTCCCCAAGGATGGTTTTTTGAAATTGACGGACACATACCATTGGAACTCCACGACACTGTCAAAAAATTTGTTTTTCCGTGCGTGAATAGACCTGTGACCAAGGAGTAATTGAGCCCATACAATCGGTCTTTGGTTGAGGATATGGGCATGCATTGGACCCCCTCCAAGCAAAAGTAATTGCAGATTTGGACCCGAAACAGAATATTGTTGTTCAGCACGTGCTATTGCGATGGATGGTGACCAATGGTTTCAGGGTCACAAATATACACATGGCCCTGCAATTTGATCAAAAACCCTACTTGAAAACGTTTATGGACACCTTTGTCAGTAAACGCTCACAGGCAAAAAGTAATGTTCAAAAGGAAATGTATAAACTTATTCAACTTTTGGAAAAATGTGTGAAAGCGTACGAAACAGATCACGTTGTGGCGTCGTAACTTGCCCCAAAGAATGTGAATGAACTATCGCCGACCCCAACTTTACAACATTCATGAGCAGAGACCCGAATATGGTTCTGCTACACAGAAAAAAAGAGAAATGTTGTTCTGAATAAGAATATTGCGGGGGGGGGGGGAGTTCAGTACTTGAAAATTCCAAGAAACTCATGTTGTTGTTCTTTTACAATGTGTGCAAGGTACAATGGCAAAGGGAAGGGGAGGTTCAAGTTTACTATGGAGACAAAGATTCTCTGATGTTAAAAGTTAAACCGGGGATTTATTGGATGATTTGGAAACAAAAAAATGGTGTTCACAATGGCCCTCAGATGGATTACACGAATTGGAATAAGAGCATCTACCCTGAGTAGGTGAAACGTCAGGCCCCCAATCAACTATTAATGTTAAATTCAGATACGGGGAGTGATTTAATATCCAATGGGGTGTTCCCCGGTCCCAAAGTATACTGTCGGCATGCAAAGGGGTGCCTACACACTTTGTAAAAAATAATTTCGCCATGAGTGTCTACAGAAACTGTGTTGACAGTTGTCTAGTGTCAAAATCAAACATAATGGCAATTCGCTCTCTACAATACAGGATCTATGCTGTTAGAGTGGAAAAAAATACCATGTCTTGCATATCCGACAAGGTCTATGTGCTCGAGAATGATGTAAGAGTACTCCCCCATGGCCACTATTGAATTTCAGATCGAGTTGAATGTGTGGACTATCGAAACCAACTCGGTCTGGATAAATTAACTTAAATTAAAAAAATAGTATTTAGTAGGTGGGGGCAACAACAATTTCTCAATTAAAATCTTCATTCGATTGCCATTGCCATCATTGTCATGATTTTACTGCAGCTGCTGCTATTGCATACAGAGTTTGTTTCCCCCACCGCCCTTTCCGGCCCGCGGCCACCGGCCGCGGGCCGGGGGATGGGAGATCGGCACCGGGGGGTGGGAGATCCCGCCCGCGGTCGGCCTTCGGTCCTTGGAGGGGGGAATGGCATCTTTTAAATTTTGTAAATAGTGTTTTCTCATGTTTTCTTAGTCTACAAATGTGGTCAACTGTGCTGCTATTGTTGTTCTTGCTGCATTTTAAGTTTTTTTTTTTGTCAATAAATGAAAAATATTGTTCTGTTATTATTGCTATTGTTGTACAAAAAGTGTTGTTAATAAAAGAAAAAAATATGTTTTTGTTGTTTTTTGTTGAATAACATACTAGGTAGATCAAAGGAAAAATTATTATTATTTATTCATTAGACAAGTATGGTTTACAGTTAGTTGTAGTCCAACTGTTGTCAACAGCAGCAGTATGTATCAATTTAAAACACCATTCAGATCGTTTCTCTGTGGCCCGCCAATGTCGGGGAAAACGACACTTTTAGCTAAAATAATTAAAATTGTAATAAAATGTTTTTTGGAAAAACCAAAGAAAATTTACAATTGCTATAGTATCTGGCAGGATTCCTATGATCAAATAAAAGCTATTGCCACTGCCAATACGATTCATACGGGGACTTGACATTTTCAATAGTATTGAGTCAAAACACATGGTTGATTGTTGATGATTTAGCTGAATCGATTGAACAGTTCTCTCAGGAAATGCTAAAACTGTTTACTGTTCGCTCTCATCATGAAAACATTTCCATAACCCTAATTCTACACATCTGTTTCATCAGGGCAAGTGCATGACAACCTTGCTTTGAACTGCACCGTCTATATTTTTCTACCGAGTTGTTCGTGACTCAAGTTCTCTAATAACTCTCAATAAGCAAATATATCCAGGTGCTCCCAAATTTCTACTTTCAGTGTACAGTCAGGCGACAAATAAGCCCCTACGGGTACATTATGCTAGATCTTAATCAGAATACACCCGAGGATCTACGTGTAGTCACAGATATTTTCGACAAAGAAATTACTGTATATCTTCCGGTGAACAATAGAAAGGGCTATTAGTTGCCATCATGACATTGAAGAAACTACACGAAAATAGACACTTATTTTCCGTTCTAGGCACTTCAAAACTTCCACTCAAGAAGGCCATACTCAAACAGGTGTTGACAAAGAATTTATTAATCTAATATCTGAACTTTTTTTTAAATTTAACTGAGGGCAATGTACACTTGCCAGAAGGTGTTAGACAACAGATAAACAACATCGTTCCACTGTACGTGCCTTGGCTTGCAAAAAACAAAGGAAAAATAAGTCTCCTTCAAGCGGGCGGTAGCTTTTTTACACTTTTACTACCAATAATCGCAGGACTTGTAAATAGTTTTCTTTAGATGGCTAAACCCCATAAATTGACTCCAATAGAAATTGTCCTTTCACCAGTTGAACACTTGAAGACAATCTAAGAAAATTCATTAATGATGAAAATATTGCCGAAGATAAAAAGCTAGTTTTACTTAAAGATGCACTGCGTCGTGTGGACAAACATAGACTTTATCGTGAGAGATCCATCGTCACAGATCCCCATCCCCCCAAAACAGGGAACATCTCCTCAAGATTCTGCAGCAGCAAAGGACAATCAAAGGAAAAGGAATTGAATTCAATAGTGACATCAATTGTAAACCTATTGCCAGTGACCTAACGAGAATATAGTAAAAGAGTATTAAACATATCTCATGTAGGAAAGTGGTGGTGATGATTATCAAGCTCAAGTCGATAGCACTGGGGAACAAACTATAATTCAGGGAAAAAGCTATAATCTACTTGATTAAATTTGTGATATAGTTACAAATCGTAAAGGACTTTTATAATATGACAATAATCTATACACCTTTCTAAACACATCAAACTTCCACAAAAGTCTTATTGGCAATAATCAAATTCTAAAGAAATTAAGAGAATATAGTAGAGGTGTCAGCCCTCTAACAACACCAACTACATTCAAGAAGAAGAAGAAGAAGAAGAAGATTTTAAATCAATCTTGGAAAATACTAGCACTCCTAGTAGCAGCAGCAATGATTTGATAACACCAATGATGACGGCTAGACAAAAGCGAGAAGTATTGATATCAACTCACCGTCACAAGCACCACCCTCCAGTGTACAAAAGGGGAGTGGACATTACACTACGTGCTTGATTTCAAAATGGATGAAGTTTTAAAATATGTCTATGAAAATATTGGTGAAGTGGGAAGTCTAAGTTCCCCACAACGCTTTATAAAGTTGCCTCTGACAAAGGTGGCAGCAAATTAAAAACGAAAAAGAGTATCTAGAAAATGAACCAAGTTACACTCTGCATCGGAATCGTAGACTTTATGGAAAACAATATCAACAAAGTAAAGCCTTTTTCCCTCTGCATATAATGCAAACAGATCTTTTAACTCTAGATGTGACTCAAAGACGTCACAATACACCCTACAAATATATTCTAGTGGCAATCAGTGTGTCTTTAGTCGCTATGCATATGCCATTCCATTGCAATCAAAGAGAGGTGATGAAGTTGCTCAGGCTTTAGAAAGTATTCTTGAACAAGATTGCTATAGAAAAATTCAAAGTCACCGCGGTAGCAAATTTGTTAATCCTCATCTGCAAAAGGTTCTAATGAAATATAATACAAAGCTATATTATAGTCACGGTCCGATAAAGGCTGTATTAGCTGAACGATTGATAAGATCGATTCGTCTATTAATTTTGAGATATTGCATGCTGCAAAATACTGCTGCTTTTGTTCATGATTTAAATAAAATCATACAAATATATAACCAACGACCACATTGATCGCTGTCTAGTCCTAGCCCTCAGGAAGTTCATTGTAGTGGAAATACATTTGATGCTTTTCTAAAGCAATATTCTAGTGAAAAAACAACAACAAAAAAATGTGACAAGAAATTCAATGTTGGTGATACTGTTCGAATTAACAGATTTTTGAAAAGGGGAATTATTTATGGAGCACAGAACTTTTTAAAGTGTTCAAAATCCTAGACACTGAACCCAGGAAATATCGGCTGCGAGACACCAAAGATGATGAGATCCTCGGCGGTTTTTATGAATATGAAACTACAAAAAGTTAGAAAAAGTAGTGAATTTTATCAAATTGAAAAGATATTAAAGATCCGTACTTGCGTACATGAAAGTCCAGAAATCCGATAATACAATGCCAATTCAGGCCGATGGAATATCCTATGAAAATTGTATATTACATAATTTATTTGGTCAAATCAGTGTCTACATAAATGGCACTTTGGTGAGCACAAGTAACAATCTCTCGAATTATACAAACTACCTGCAGTTCCTGTTGATGACACCCAAGTCATACAAGGAATTGAGAGGCACCTCCAATGGTTATGAATATATTACTGATACTAATAGTACAGATGCACTTAAAAATGCTACAACTAGTGAATTGCATCTAGTTGGAAAATATATCATGAAATATTTAATATACCCCAAATGGCTACCACCAAATATTAAAGTGGATATAAAATTGACACTTGCTCCATCCAATTTCGTTTTACGAAAGGAACTTTCTGCCAATCCTGATGTAACTCTCTCCCTCACCTCGGCAATACTACATGTACGAAAGCAGCAGGTTATGAGTTCTGTTGCTTTTACAGGGGGAAAACTTAGAGCCAGTGGTAATAATATTGAACTACTTGTTCCTCATACGATCACCAATCAACGTCATATTGCCACAGGCTCCTGCACCTTCACCGACTCATCCTTTATCAATGGCGAAATTCCGTTAAAATTAGCATTGGCATTTGTAAAAATCGCTAGTGCAATAGGATCGTGGACTGGCTCCCCACAAAATTTTGAGATGTTTGGGCTTTCATCTCTTGTCTGCAAAGTAAATGGAATCCCACTCTAAAATCTATCTTTTGATAATCCTATATGACATTGTATGAGTTGACAATGCAAACCCTAGATCATGATTCAAAACTATTTGAAAATGGTATCATTGGAAAACACATAGTATTGAATGGAAAACACATGCTATCATTGTACTAGACCTGTCTGGCACCCAGGATATGAGTATAGTACGAACGGGGAGTGTGCGTTTAGAGTGTACATTTGCCGACCCAATACCTAAAAGTATTGCATTAATCTCATTTAATCAATTTGAAACCTATTGGGAAATCACTCCCGAAGGCAGTGTTCTACTAGACCTTGCACCAAGAAGACCAGTCAAATAATCAATGTATTTAATATGGACCCCTACATGTCCAAATACAGATCCTATGTCTACCCTTGCACTTCCTTGGAAAAGTTCAAAGTGCAAACAATACCCTAATCATTGTTAATAGCAGTCCCTCAACTGTGAATACTGGCCATTGGTTGTGCATCTTTCAACAATGAAGACGATTGAATTTTCTGATTCTCTCGGCCTACCTTATACATTCTACACTCTACACACCAACAACTATATTGAAAGCAGTGGGAAAACAATTATTCAAAATCGGAAAAGAGTGCAGGATCTGACGACTAAAAGTTGCGGTTTCTATGCGCTACTATATTTCGTGTTCAAAATGTCGCGGCTATACTTACAAGCAGTTACTCGGCATTTACGTAGACAATCCACGCTGAACGACTTTATGGCGGAAAATATCCTCTAAAACCTGTATAATATTGATTTTAGTGCCCTACGAGTATTGTGCTTAAAAAATGTATGTGAATTTGTTTATTAATAAAAAAAAAATGTATATATACAACAATGTCTTTATTCTACACTTTACATATCTTCTTCTTCGGTGTATAGGCAACTGTCAAGAACCACTAATGTTGGTAGATCATTTGAATTCACTTTATATTGATCTTGATTGGCTGCAAAGTCAGGGTCACATTTTCTACAGTACAATGTAACTTCACTCTTGTCGTATCTCGTTGTATAGTCAATGATACTATTTGCATTCATATTGTGAAATGCATGTGTTTCAATCTTTCTATTTGAAGCAATATCACATACAATGTTTTCAAGTGGTGAATCACATTCGGTAACCGCCAAATAAAAATCACTAGGTTTATAGTCATAATAGGCAGTGTTGTCACAACGATGATGTAGAAACCAAATTGTCTTGTTAACCCAACAGTTGAATCGTAGGCCTGATTCTTCCTCCCAAAATAATTTAAAACCACGACGATACCAATCTCGTAGAAATAAAACTAAAATCAAGTTTAGGGTTCTTTCCAATCATACCAGGATAAGTATTCTCCCACTGATCACATTTGTCATAGTGGCAATTGGAGCACAGTTGCTCTTTAGGGTGAGAGTCACAAATCTCTTCAAGACATGAATTACAGCCTTTTATTTGTACTGCATATCCTCTATGTAATTTACATGGATTGCATAATGTATACTTTTCATTATATTCATCAATATTTGTACAATTCTCACATGATGACCAACTGCAAAGAGTGTACATACATAGTGGACATGTATAGAACATTTGTTGGTTTATAGTCATAATAGGCAGTGTTGTCACAACGATGATGCAGAAACCAAATTGTCTTGTTAACCTAACAGTTGAATCGTAGACCTGATTATTCCTCCCAAAATAATTTAAAACCACGACGATCATTTGAATTCACTTTATATTGATCTTGATTGGCTGCAAAGTCAGGGTCACATTTTTCTACAGTACAATGTAACTTCACTCTTGTCGTATATCTTTGTATAGTCAAGATACTATTTGCATTCATATTGTGAAATGCATATGTTTCAATCTGTCTATTTGAAGCAATATCACATACAGTGTTTTCAAGTGGTGAATCATATTCGGTAACTGCCAATAAAAATCACTAGGTTTATAGTCATAATAGGCAGTGTTGTCACAACGATGATGTAGAAACCAAATTGTCTTGTTAACTCAACAGTTGAATCGCAGACCTGATTCTTCCTCCCAAAATATTTAAAACCACGACGATACCAATCTCGCAGAAATAAACTAAAATCAAGTTTTAGGGTTCTTTCCAAGCATACCAGGTTAAGTATTCTCCCACTGATCACATTTTTCATAGTGACAATTGGAGCACAGTTGCTCTCTAGGGTGAGAGTCACAAATCTCTTCAAGACATGAATTACAGCCTTTAATTTGTACTGCATATCCTCTATGTTATTCACATGGATTGCATAATGTATACTTTTCATTATATTCATCAATAATTGTACAATTATCACATGATGACCAACTGCCAAGAGTGTACATACATAGTGGACATGTATAGAAACATTTTTTGGTTTCCGATGTCAACTCTCTCACAGCTAAAAATAAACTGATCCATGTTAGATAAATTCAGAGGAGGATGGGAGAGAAGTAACTCTGTGACGTTACATAGCCTCTTTCGAAGGGGGGCATCTACATAGAATCTATGGCAATGTTTTCAAAAGTATATCCACGATATTATTCTTCTTTGTTTCAATTAATATATCAATAAATTGAGTTAAAGCATTTGAGTCATGTTGTAAAAGCTTCATACAATAGTCCAATGGCGGAGAATCAGTTTTCATTATATTGACAAGTGTTCTCTGAGAAAATATCTTCCGTTAAAGAGATAACTCGAGAAAATTGTCATTCAGAATCAAATGTTTTTCCACAATCACAAGATTCGACCTAATTCTCTCTTTCTCAAATTTTTTCATTTTTCAATCCTAACACTCTCACAGCTGACTCTAGACAAACCACGATTCGTTCTACTTCAAGAATATTCGATAACCAAAAAGAAAAATCTAACAAAAAGAAATGGGGACATTTTCGATTTCGAAACAATTTTATTTTGTGTGATCATAATTACAACAATAGTATATATTACACATATAAAATTACCGATATAACTTATTGTCCTCTATACACTTCACTATTGCATTTAAAGCACTTTGAAGTCTATTCACATGTGCTATATCAACTTTTGTAGCGAAGCATAATTGGTCCTCCAATTTAAATTTGCTCAATGATAACACATATCTTGCATATACTTCATCCTATTTAAGACAAAGCCGTGTTCCTCTCGTGATTTCTACTGCAATGTTTGCTATTCTTGTATCATTGCTGCTGCTACCAACTCCACTATCAACTTCTAATAGTGTGAACATTCCACTCATTATTGCAAATAAATCTTAATGAATAAATAAACGAGTAAAGTCAAACTGTTCTCACTCCTTGAATTCTATTCTCACACTAATATCAACTATACCAAAAATCCTTCCTTATATCTGTTGCGTCACTTCCCGTTAGTATTTCTGACTCTCGTGATTGGTCTAGAAAGAGGCGCGTGATCTTGTACGCACACAGATTGTAGGCCTCTTATTGGCTGTCCAGTTGTTTGTACCGTTAGTAGGTCAATGATCTTGTATTAGTCGCGCTGGTACTTCGCTCTCTACTTCTGCTTCAGTAACAAGGAAAAAAACCTAATACTTCTTATAACAGACGTTTCAATATGATCCATGTAAAGGTTTTCCAATAAAGGACTGAGTGCCGCTCCCATAGGTAAAACCAAAACAGCTGCTTGTAAAAATCTCCCCTGAAACCAAAATAAAAATAAAATTCATTTACCAGAGTAACCAATTTCATAATTATCTCAACATCCTAACATGCTAAGGTTACTTACTATATTAAATCAAAACGTTTTTGTAATTTACTCCTTAATATATCTTCGCATCCTTTTACGTTATAATTCGAATATATTTTAACAACATTAAAGCTGCAGAGAATTGAATTATCTTCAGTGTAAAATTTTTAACTTATTAGTGAGACCTGTAGAGTTTTTTTAAATATGATTTTCGTGTTCCTAAATAAGGCCGAAGTGCCACAGATAGCCATTTTCCTAATTTGGGAACAGGTGACGGAAAAGTTGATACAATAGGGTGGAGGTGGGGGCTTCAGTTTTGTGAATTTATTGTAAGATTGTGGAGTTGTGCGTAAATTCTTTTTCAGTGCTTCCAATTCTTTTCTTGTTGACTTAACATATTTGTCCGTAGGATCAAAATTGAGTTTTTTATAAATGGAGGAATCAGAAATAATAGTTTTTCATTTTCACAACTGTCCATAATTACAATAGTGTTGCCTTCATCAGCTCTAGTCATAATGATTAATATTTGTGGTGGTTTTTTTCTATGTATTTTTAGTTTATTCTAGTTTTTAATCTTTGTTTCTTTTACGCTGAAGACACCTCGTTTTTATACAGGCGAAATATCCGCATCGTTTTGGCTTTCTCGTCTTTTCGCTACTGGCCGAAGTCTCGCTTTGTCTCTTTTCTTCATTTAGTTTTTTCTCTTTGTTTCTTTAGTAGAGTGCTAACTTATACTTTGCTTGAAGCTATAGGAATTCCCATGCTATTTGCTTGAAGCTATAAGAAAAACATTTCCAGAGCATGTACTTATGGATTTGCTTGCCCTATGTTCCTTGGCGTCTTTCCAGAGCATGTACTTATGGATTTGCTTGCCCTATGTTCCTTGGCGTCTTTCCAGAGCATGTACCTATGGATTTGGGGGGATTATGTTCCTTCCTATGTTATTATAAGGGCCTATGTTCCTTCCTATGCTATTATAAGGGCTTATATGTTCCTTCCTATGCTATTATAAGGGCTTATGTTCCCTCCCATGTTATTCTAAGGGTTTATATTCCCTCCCATGCTATTTTAAGGGCTTATGTTCCCTCCCATGTTATTCTAAGGGTTTCTGTTCCCTCCCATGCTATTCTAGGAGCTTATGTTCCTTCCTATGCTATTATAAGGGCTTATGTTCCCTCCCATGTTATTCTAAGGGACCTCTACACGTGATTAAACACGTTATGAAACTACGTTCTATTTGCTTATGTCCTGTTGGTACCTTTCCAAGCGAGCGGGGATTCCCCACCTTTTTTTTTAATATTTCGTTCAAAAATGATCATTTTCCCCTTACCAAAAATAGAGTTTCCACTCTAAAGGCATCTGTGTCTAATCCTGTTAGCAAGAGTGACAATTTCCAGACAACATTGGCATGCGTCTTATCGGGATTAAAAAAACAAAGGATGGAAATGTGTGATTCAATACACCTTGACAAAAGAATTTTTTTTGGCAATTGGCATTTTTTTCTGATAAAGAAAAAGAGTTTAGCATTTGTGAATACTTCGATATGTATTGTATAATACACAAGTGATGTTTGGACAGTGTTGTCAATATAAAATAGTTTAACGTTATACTATACGAAGAAGTTGATACTAAGAGGGGTGTAGATGACAAGAAAAGAATTGTAATAACGGATAGCTTTACTTCTTCGATGTGTTCCATATAATACATAAATGGTGAGGTGATGGCAGAAGGATCTCTTAGAGTACTTATAGTGCTGTACGGTGGGTCGAGCTGCTAGCGAAAACCCCGTCTGGATGAGTTGAAATAAAAAATTTTAACAAGAAATGGCTGAAAAGTGTTTTGGGGGAGATGGGTTGATTGTGTACTGTATAATACACAAGTGATGTTTGAACAGTGTTGTCAATTTAAATTAGTTTAACGTTATACTATATATGAAGAAGTTGATACTAAGGGGTGTAGATGAGAAGAAAAGAATTGTAATAACGGAGAGCTTTACTTCTTCGATGTGTTCCATATAATACATAAGTGGTGGGGTGATGGCAGAAGGATCTCTCTTTAAAGTACTTATAGTGCTGTACAGTGGGCCGAGCTGCTGGCAAAATTTTTCAAAGTTCATTTTGAATTTCTTTCATCAAAATGCAAGAGTTGGATTATTTCAGTAGTGTTTTGTCGTGGTTTGCCTTGTCACAGTTACATTCTCTTAATTTTTCAAAGTTCATTTTAAATTTTTTTCGTTGAAATGCAAGAGTTGGAATATTTCAGTAGTGTCTTGTTGTGCTTTACCTTGTCACAGTTACATTCCCTTGATTTTTTTTCAAAGTTCATTTTGGATTTCTTTCGTTGAAATGCAAGAGTTGGAATATTACAGTAGTGTTTTGTCGTGCTTTACCTTGTCACAGTTACATGCTCTTTGATTTTTCAAAGCTCATTTTGAATTTCTTCCGTGAGAGGCAAGAGTTTGAATATTTCAGTAGTGTTTTGTCGTGGTTTACCATGTCACAGTTACATTCTCTTGATTTTTCAAAGTTGCTTTTGAATTTCTTTCATGAAATGCAAGAGTTTTGAATATTTCAGTAGTGTTTTGTCGTGGTTTACCATGTCACAGTTACATTCTCTTGATTTTTCAAAGTTCATTTTGAATTTCTTTCATGAAACGCAAGAGTTGGAATATTTCAGTAGTGTCTTATCGTGGTTTACCTTGTCACAGTTATATTCTCTTGATTTTTCAAAGTTCATTTTGGATTTCTTTTCCTTGAAATGCAAGAGTTGGAATATTTCAGTAGTGTTTTGTCGTGGTTTACCTTGTCAAAGTTACATTCTCTTGATTTTTCAAAGTTCATTTTGGATTTCTTTCCTTGAAATGCAAGAGTTGGAATATTTCAGTAGTGTTTTGTCGTGGTTTACCTTGTCACAGTTACATTCTCTTGATTTTTCAAAAGTTCATTTATGGATTTCTTTCGTTGAAATGAAAGAGTTGGAATATTTCAGTAGTGTTTTGTTGTGGTTTACCTTGTCACAGTTACATTCTCTTGTTTTTTCAAAGTTCATTTTTTGATTTTTTTTTTTCCTTGAAATGCAAGAGTTGGAATATTTCAGTAGTGTTTTGTCATGGTTTACCTTGTCACAGTTAAATTCTCTTGATTTTGCAAAGTTCATTTTGGATTTTTACATTCTCTTGATTTTCAAAGTTCATTTTGAATTTCTTTCATGAAATGGAAGAGTCGGAATATTTCAGTAGTGTCATATCGTGGTTTACCTTGTCACAGTTATATTCTCTTGATTTTTCAAAGTTCATTTTGGATTTCTTTCCTTGAAATGCAAGAGTTGGAATATTTCAGTAGTGTTTTGTTGGGGTTTACCTTGTCACAGTTACATTCTCTTGATTTTTCAAAGTTCATTTTGGATTTCTTTCCTTGAAATGCAAGAGTTGGAATATTTCAGTAGTGTTTTGTCGTGGTTTACCTTGTCACAGTTACATTCTCTTGATTTTTCAAAAGTTCAGTTTTGGATTTCTTTCGTTGAAATGAAAGAGTTGGAATATTTCAGTAGTGTTTTGTTATGGTTTTACCTTGTCACAGTTACATTCTCTTGTTTTTTCAAAGTTCATTTTTGATTTTTTTTTTTCCTTGAAATGCAAGAGTTGGAATATTTTCAGTAGTGTTTTGTCATGGTTTACCTTGTCACAGTTAAATTCTCTTGATTTTGCAAAGTTCATTTTGGATTTTTTACATTCTCTTGATTTTTCAAAGTTCATTTTGAATTTCTTTCGTGAAATGCAAGAGTTGGAATATTTCAATAGTGTTTTATCCTGGTTTACCTTGTCACAGTTACATTCTCTTGATTTTTCAAAGTTCATTTTGAATATCTTTCGTGAAATGCAAGAGTTGGAATATTTCAGTAGTGTTTTGTCGTGGTTTATCTTGTCACAGTTACATTCTCTTGATTTTTCAAAGTTCATTTTTGGATTTCTTTCGTTGAAATGCAAGAGTTGGAATATTCCAGTAGTGTTTTGTTATGGTTTACCTTGTCACAGTTACATCCTCTTGATTTTTCAAAGTTCATTTTGGGATTTTTACATTCTCTTGATTTTTCAAAGTTCATTTTGAATTTCTTTCGTGAAATGCAAGAGTTGGAATATTTCAGTAGTGTTTTGTCGTGGTTTACCATCTCACAGTTACATTCTCTTGATTTTTCAAAGTTCATTTGAATTTATTTCGTGAAATGCATGAGTTGGAATATTTCAATAGTGTTTTATCATGGTTTACCTTGTCACAGTTACATTCTCTTAATTTTTCAAAGTTCATTTTAAATTTCTTTCCTTGAAATGCAAGAGTTGGAATATTTCAGTAGTGTTTTGTCGTGGTTTACCTTGTCACAGTTACATTCTCTTGATTTTTCAAAGTTCATTTTGGATTTCTTTCCTTGAAATGCAAGAGTTGGAATATTTCAGTAGTGTTTTGCGATGGTTTACCTTGTCACAGTTACATTCTCTTGATTTTTCAAAGTTCATTTTTGGATTCTTTCGTTTAAATGCAAGAGTTGGAATATTTCAGTAGTGTTTTGTTATGGTTTACCTTGTCACAGTTACATTCTCTTGATTTTTCAAAGTTCATTTTAGATTTCTTTCCTTGAAATGCAAGAGTTGGAATATTTCAGTAATGTTTTGTCGTGGTTTACCTTGTCACAGTTACATTCTCTTGATTTTTCAAAGTTCATTTGGATTTTTACATTCTCAGATTTTTTCAAAGTTCATTTTGAATTTCTTTCGTTGAAATGCAAGAGTTGGAATATTTCAGTAGTGTCTTGTTGTGCTTTACCTTGTCACTGTTACATTCTCTTGATTTTTCAAAGTTTATTTGGATTTCTTTCGTTGAAATGCAAGAGTTGGAATATTTCAGTAGTGTCCTTGTCGTGGTTTACCTTGTCACAGTTACATTCTCTTAATTTTTCAAAGTTCATTTGAATTTCTTTCGTTGAAATGCAAGAGTTGGAATATTTCAGTAGTATTTTGTTGTACTTTACCTTGTCACAGATACATTCTCTTGATTTTTCAAAGTTCATTTTGAATTTCTTTCATTGAAATGCAAGAGTTGGAATATTTTAGTAGTGTCTTGTCGTGGTTTTTACCTTGTCACAGTTACATTCTCTTGATTGATTTTTCAAAGTTCATTTTGGATTTCTTTCGTTGAAATGCAAGAGTTGGAATATTTCAGTAGTGTTTTTGTCGTGGTTTACCTTGTCACAGTTACATTCTCTTGATTTTTCAAAGTTCATTTTGAATTTCTTTCGTGAAATGCAAGAGTTGGAATATTTCAGTAGTGTTTTGTCGTGTTTTTTTTTTTACCTTTACACAGTTACATTCTCTTGATTTTTCAAAGTTCATCTTGAATTTCTTTCGTTGAAATGCAAGAGTTGGAATATTTCAGTAGTATTTTGTCGTGGTTTACCGTGTCACAGTTACATTCTCTTGATTTTTCAAAGTTCATTGTGGATTTCTTTCATTGAAATGTGTTTGTTGTGTTGTGCTTTGCCTTGTCACAGTTACATTCTCTTGATTTTTTCAAGGTTCATTTTGGATTTCTTTGGTTAAAATGCAAGAGTTGGAATATTTCAGTAGTGTTTTGTCGTGGTTTACCTTGTCACAATTACATTCTCTTTATTTTTCAAAGTTCATTTTTGGATTTTTTACATTCTCAGATTTTTCAAAGTTCATTTTGAATTTCTTTCGTTGAAATGCAAGAGTTGGAATATTTCAGTAGTGTCTTGTTGTGCTTTACCTTGTCACTGTTACATTCTCTTGATTTTTTCAAAGTTTCATTTTGGATTTCTTTCGTTGAAATGCAAGAGTTGGAATATTTCAGTAGTGTCTTGTCGTGGTTTACCTTGTCACAGTTACATTCTCTTAATTTTTCAAAGTTCATTTTGAATTTCTTTCGTTTGAAATGCAAGAGTTGGAATATGTCAGTAGTATTTTGTTGTACTTTTACCTTGTCACAGATACATTCTCTTGATTTTTTCAAAGTTCATTTTGAATTTCTTTCATTGAAATGCAAGAGTTGGAATATTTTAGTAGTGTCTTGTCGTGGTTTACCTTGTCACAATTACATTCTCTTGATTTTTCAAAGTTCATTTTGGATTTCTTTCGTTGAAATGCAAGAGTTGGAATATTTCAGTGGTGTTTTTGTCGTGGTTTACCTTGTCAAAAGTTACACTCTCTTGATTTTTTCAAAGTTCATTTTGAATTTCTTTCGTGAAATGCAAGAGTTGGAATATTTCAGTAGTGTTTTGTCGTGGTTTACCTTTGCACAGTTACATTCTCTTGATTTTTCAAAGTTCATCTTGAATTTCTTTCGTTCAAATGCAAGAGTTGGAATATTTCAGTAGTATTTTGTCGTGGTTTACCGTGTCACAGTTACATTCTCTTGATTTTTCAAAGTTCAATGTGGATTTCTTTCGTTGAAATGCAATAGTTGGAATATTTCAGAAGTGTTTTGTTATGGTTTTACCCCTTGTCACAGTTACATTCTCTTGATTTTTCAAAGTTCATTTCTGATTTCATTCCTTGAAATGCAAGAGTTGGAATATTTCAGTAGTGTTTTGTCATGGTTTACCATGTCACAGTTACATTCTCCTGATTTTTTCAAAGTTCATTTTGGATTTTTACATTCTCATATTTTTCAAAGTTCATTTGGAATTTCTTTCGTTGAAATGCAAGAGTTTGGAATATTTCAGTAGTGTTTTGTTGTGGTTTACCATGTCACAGTTACATTCTCTTAATTTTTCAAAGTTCATTTTGAATTTCTTTCATTGAAATGCAAGAGTTGGAATATTTTAGTAGTGTCTTGTCCTGGTTTACCTTGTCACAGTTACATTCTCTTTATTTTTCAAAGTTCATTTTGAATTTCTTTCGTGAAATGCAAGAGTTGGAATATTTCAGTAGTGTTTTTGTCGTGGTTTACCTTGTCACAGTGACATTCTCTTGATTTTTTCAAAGTTCATCTTGAATTTCTTTCGTTGAAATGCAAGAGCTGGAATATTTCAGTAGTGTTTTTGTCATGGTTTACCTTGTCACATTTACATTCTCATGATTTTTCAAAGTTCATTGTGGATTTCTTTCATTGAAATGTTTTTGTTGTGCTTTTCCTTGTCACAGTTACATTCTCTTTATTTTTCAAAGTTCATTTTGAATTTCTTTCGTGAAATGCAAGAGTTGGAATATTTCAGTAGTGTTTTGTCGTGGTTTACCTTGTCACAGTGACATTCTCTTGATTTTTTTCAAAGTTCATCTTGAATTTCTTTCGTTGAAATGCAAGAGCTGGAATATTTCAGTAGTGTTTTGTCATGGTTTACCTTGTCACAGTTACATTCTCATGATTTTTCAAAGTTCATTGTGGATTTCTTTCATTGAAATGTGTTTTTGTTGTGCTTTTTCCTTGTCACAGTTACATTCTTTTGATTTTTCAAAGCTCATTTTGGATTCTTTCCTACGTATGCGCGCGTAAGTAGGAAAGAAATCCAAAATGAACTTTGAAAAAAAATCAAGAGAATGTAACTTTTTACAAGGGTAAAGCACAACAAAACACATTTCAATGAAAGAAATCCACAATGAACTTTGAAAAAATCATGAGAATGTAACTGTGACAAGGTAAACCATGACAAAAACACTACTGAAATATTCCAACTCTGTGCATTTCAACGAAAGAAATCCAAGATGAACTTTGAAAAATCAAGAGAAATGTCACTGTGAAAAGGTAAACCACGACAAAACACTAACTGAAATATTCCAACTCTTGCATTTCACGAAAGAAATTCAAAATGAACTTTGAAAAATCAAGAGAATGTAACTGTGACAAGGTAAACCAGGACAAGAAGACTACTAAAATATTCCAACTCTTGCATTTCAACGAAAGAAATTCAAAATGAATTTTGAAAAATTAAGAGAATGTAACTGTGACATGGTAAACCCCGACAAAACACTACTGAAATATTCCAACTCTTGCATTTCAACGAAAGAAATCCAAAATGAACTTTTAAAAAAAATCAAGAGAATGTAACAGTGACAAAGTAAAGCACAACAAGACACTACTGAAATATTCCAACTCTTGCATTTCAACAAGAGAAATTCAAAATAACTTTGAAAAAATCTGAGAATGTAAAAATCCAAAATGAACTTTTAAAAATCAGGAGAATGTAACTGTAACAAGGTAAACCATGACAAAACACTACTGAAATATTCCAACTCTTGCATTTCAACGAAAGAAATCCAAAAATGAACTTTGACAAATCAAGAGAATGTAACTGTGACAAGGTAAACCACGACAAAACACTACTGAAATATTCCAAACTCTTGCATTTCAAGAAAAGAAATCCAAAAATGAACTTTGAAAAATCATGAGAATGTAACTGTGACAAGGTAAACCATAACAAAATTCTACTGATATATTCCAACTCTTGCATTTCCACGAAAGAAATCCAAAAATGAACTTTGAAAAATCAAGAGAATGTAACTGTGACAAGTTAAACCACGATAAAACACTATTGAAATATTCCAACTCTTCCATTTCACGAAAGAAATTCAAAATAAACTTTGAAAAATCAAGAGAAGGTAACTGTGACAAGGTAAACCACAATAAAACACTATTGAAATATTCCAACTCTTGCGTTTTCACGAAAGATATTCAAAATGAACTTTGAAAAATCAAGAGAATGTAACTGTTAACATGGTAAACCACGACAAAACACTACTGAAATATTTCCCACTCTTGCATTTCATGAAATAAATTCAAAATGAACTTTGAAAAAATCAAGAGAATGTGAAAAAATCCAAAATAAACTTTGAAAAATCAAGAGAATTTAACTGTGACAAGGTAAACCATGATAAAAACACTATTGAAATATTCCAACTCTTGCATTTCACGAAAGAAATTCAAAATGAACTTTGAAAAATCAAGAGAATCTAAAAATCCAAAATGAACTTTGAAAAATCAAGAGAATGTAAACTGTGACAAGGTAAACCATAACAAAACACTACTGAAATATTCCAACTCTTGCATTTCAACGAAAGAAATCAAAAATGAACTTTGAAAAATCAAGAGAATGTAACTGTGACAAGGTAAACCACGACAAAACACTACTGAAATATTCCAACTCTTGCATTTCACGAAAGAAATTCAAAATGAACTTTGAAAAATCAAGAGAATGTAACTGTGACAAGGTAAACCACGATAAAACACTATTGAAATATTCCAACTCTTGCATTTCACGAAAGAAATTCAAAATGAACTTTGAAAAAAATCAAGAGAATGTAAATGTGACATGGTAAACCACGACAAAAAACACTACTGAAATATTCCAACTCTTGCATTTCACGAAAGAAATTCAAAATGAACTTTGAAAAATCAAGAGAATGTAAAAATCCAAAATGAACTTTGAAAAATCAAGAGAATTTAACTGTGACAAGGTAAACCATGACAAAACACAACTGAAATATTCCAACTCTTGCATTTCAAGGCCAATATTTATTGGAAAAAAAAAAAATCAAAAGTGAACTTTGATTATCAAAAAAAACAAGAGAATGTAACTGTGACAAGGTAAACCATACCAAAAATTTTTTTATACTGAAATATTCCAACTCTTGCATTTCTACGACAGAAATCCAAAAATGAACTTTTGAAAAATCAAGAGAATGTAACTGTGACAAGTAAAACCACGACAAAACACTACTGAAATATTCCAACTCTTGCATTTCAAGGAAAGAAATCCAAAATGAACTTTGAAAAATCAAGAGAATGTAACTGTGACAAGGTAAACCATAACAAAACACTACTGAAATATTCCAACTCTTGCATTTCAACGAAAGAAATCCAAAAATGAACTTTTGAAAAAATCAAGAGAATGTAACTGTGACAAGGTAAACCACGACAAAACACTACTGAAATATTCCAATTCTTGCATTTAAGGAAAGAAATCCAAAATGAACTTTGAAAAATCAAGAGAATGTAATTGTGACAAGGTAAACCACGACAAAACACTACTGAAATATTCCAACTCTTGCATTTCAAGGAAAGAAATCCAAAATGAACTTTGAAAAATCAAGAGAATGTAACTGTGACAAGGTAAACCACGATAAAACACTACTGAAATATTCCAACTCTTGCATTTCATGAAAGAAATTCAAAATGAACTTTGAAAAATCAAGAGAATGTAACTGTGACATGGTAAACCACGACAAAACACTACTGAAATATTCCAACTCTTGCATTTCATGAAAGAATTCAAAATTCAAAATGAACTTTGAAAAATCAAGAGAATGTAACTGTGACATGGTAAACCACAACAACAAAAACTACTGAAATATTCAAAAACTCTTGCATTTCACGAAAGAAATTCAAAATGAACTTTGAAAAATCAAGAGCATGTAACTGTGACAAGGTAAAGCACGACAAAAACACTACTGAAATATTCCAACTCTTGCATTTCAACGAAAGAAATCCGAAATAAACTTTGAAAAAAATCAAGAGAATGTAACAGTGACAAGGTAAAGCACAACAAGACACTACTGAAATATTCCAACTCTTGCATTTCAACGAAAAAAAATTCAAAATGAACTTTGAAAAATTAGAGAATGTAACTGTGACAGGTAAACCACGACAAAACACTACTGAAATAATCCAACTCTTGCATTTCGATGAAAGAAATTCAAAATGAACTTCGAAAAATTTCGCTAGCAGCTCGGCCCACTATACAGCACTATAAGTACTCTAAGAGATCCTTCTGCCATCACTCCACCACTTATGTATTATATGGAACACATCGAAGAAGTAAAACTATCCGTTATTACAATTCTTTTCTTGTCATCTACACCCCTCTTAGTATCAACTTCTTCATATAGTATAACGTTAAACTATTTTAAATTGACAACACTGTTAAACATCACTTGTGTATTATACAGTACACAATCAACCCATCTTCCCCGAAACCCTTTTCAGCCATTTCTTGTTAAAATTTTTTTTATTTCAACTCATCCAGACGGGGTTTTCGCTAGTACCTCGGCCCACCGTACAGCACTATAAGTACTCTAAGAGATCCTTCTGCCATCACCTCACCACTTATGTATTATATGGAAACATCGAAGAAGTAAAAGCTATCCGTTATTACAATTCTTTTCTTTTCATCTACACCCCTCTTAGTATCAACTTCTTCGTATAGTATAACGTTTAAACTATTTTAAATTGACAACACTGTCCAAACATTACTTGTGTATTATACAGTACATATCGAAGTATTCACAAATGCTGAACTCTTTTCTTTATCAGAAAAAAAATGCCGATTGCCAAAAAAAAAATTCTTTTGTCAAGGTGTATTGAATAACACATTTCCATCCTTTGTATTCTTAATCAAAATAAGACGCATGCCAATGTTGTCTGGAAATTGTCACTCTTGCTAACAGGATTAGACACAGATGCCTTTAGAGTGGAAACTCTATTTTTGATAAGGGGAAAAGATCATTTTTGAACGAAATATAAAAAAACAGAAGGGGAATCCCCGCTCGCTTGGAAAGGTACCAACAGGACATAAGCAAATAGAACGTAGCCTCATAACGTGTTTAATCACGTGTAGAGGTCCCTTAGAATAACATGGGAGGGAACATAAGCCCTTATAATAGCATAGGAAGGAACATAAGCTCCTAGAATAGCATGGAAGGAACAGAAACCCTTAGAATAACATGGGAGGGAACATAAACCCTTAAAATAGCATGGGAGGGAATATAAACCCTTAGAATAACATGGGAGGGAACATAAGCCCTTATAATAGCATAGGAAGGAACATAAGCTCTTATAATAGCATAGGAAGGAACATAGGCCCTTATAATAACATAGGAAGGAACATAATCCCCCCCAAATCCATAGGTACATGCTCTGGAAAGACGCCAAGGAACATAGGGCAAGCAAATCCATAAGTACATGCTCTGGAAAGACGCAAAGGAACATAGTGCAAGCAAATCCATAAGTACATGCTCTGGAAATGTTTTTCCTATAGCTTCAAGCAAATAGCATGGGAATTCCTATAGCTTCAAGGAAAGTATAAGTTAGCACTCTACTTTCTTTGTTATTTATTTATGTATCTTTTCTCGAAAACGGCTCAATATTTTTTTTCAAGAAAACTGGCATCCTGGGATATTCTGGCCCCAAAAAAAACGATCTAGATAGGTCAAAAGTTTGAGAAAATTCGTTAAGAGCCTTACCTTTGGGAAAAAATATTCATGTGAGTGACGTCATTTTTATATACATCTGTATTGCAATGACGTTGTTACATTTGCCACACTTATGTGGACGAAACGTGTAAAAGCATACCATATATTAAATACGTAACCTAACCTAGGTACCCCCCCCCCCTAAACCCCAAAAACAACAATTTAAATACAGTTCTTGCCTTTGTTTATATCCCAGAAGGCCTTTGTAAACCTGTTTTCATCACCCTTCTCGATCTATTTCGTGACTGCTATGCATTGCCATATTCAAAAGAGCCCGGTTAATAGAACAGTACCAATCGGACTTACTTTAATAATTAATATCTTTGAAAAGACCTCAGTATGAAAAACTAGCAAATTGCCTCAAATTGCCTGCGGGAAGAAGAAAAGCGACAACGAGAATCCATCTGTAGAAGCCTGCCGCGTGTCGGGGCCCGCGGCAAATTTTGAACTGTGATCTGTGGTAAGAAACTGGAGAAGACGTATTTTGTTATCTATAACGAACGCCTTAAGAAATTAAATGAGATGATGTATGAATCTAAACTTCTAAAGCAAAAGGCGTGGAAAAAACTTTCCGAGGTAACGATGAAAAAAAATGGGCAATGAAATATACGGTTGGAAAAAACAACGAACAACAATGACTGGCCTAAAACCGATCTAAATAGGTCAGAACTTTAAGAAAGAATTCGTATTTTTCACAGAGTGGCTGTATCGAACCTGTGGCAACGTCATGACATCAGGAAAAGACTAAAACTGCCTGCGGTTAGAAAAGACCAGCTACAATGAGAATCCATTTATAAAAGCGCGCCGAGTGCGGGCACGCGTTTCCGTCATTCAGTCGTCCGTCCTTTCCTTTGCCTCGGTAGACCCATTGTTGTGTTCTTCATTTTTAGATTTTTTTCTCTCTTTATTTTTTCTAGGTTGGCCAGTTCGGCTTTATATTTTTTATTCGTCAATCATCGCCTCAGGCTATGTAGGGACGAACATAAAATAAAAACTCTGCCATTTAGATTCCTTATTTTATGCTCTTTTTTAACATAATAGTCGTTACAACCACCAGTGCATCCCCCCTCCTAACGGAAACATAAATAGCCGTAATAATATAGTTCTTTGTTGTTCTCTCGATCGACTGATTAATTGTAAAATCAGTTACTTTGGATCGATTGACTCAGAGATATCCAGTTTTCTTTAGGCTGTAGAGTGTTGTTACGCAATATCCAGTTCCAGTCTAGTTTTCAATATTGTTCTTAGAAATGCTACGTAAATGAGTTAAAATGAGTTAAATGAGTTAACTTCTAAAGCAAAAGGAGTGGAAAAAACTTTCCGAGGTAACGATGAAAAAAAATGGGCAATGAAAATATACGGTTGGAAAACAACGAACAACAATGACTGGCCTAAAACCGATCTAAATAGGTCAGAACTTTAAGAAAGAATTCGTATTTTTCACAGAGTGGCTGTATCGAACCTGTGGCGACGTCATGACATCAGGAAAAGACTAAAACTGTCTGCGGTTAGAAGACCAGCTACAATGAGAATCCATTTATAAAAGCGCGCCGAGTGCCGGGCACGCGTTTTCCGTCGTTCAGTTCGTCCTTTCCTTTGCCTCGGTAGACCCATTGTTGTGTTCTTCATTTTTTAGATTTTTCTCTCTTTGTTTTTTCTAGGTTGGCCAGTTCGGCTTTATATTTTTTATTCGTCAATCATAGCCTCAGGCTATGTACGGACGAACATAAATAAAAACTCTACCATTAGATTCCTTATTTTATGCTCTTTTTTAACATAATAGTCGTTACACACCACCAGTGCATCCCCCCTCCTAACGGAAACATAAATAGCCGTAATAATATAGTTCTTTGTTGTTCTCTCGATCGACTGATTAATTGTAAAAAAACCGGTTACTCTGGATGGATGGACTCAGAGAAATCCAGTTTTCTTTAGGCTGTAGTGTTGTTATGAAATATCCAGTTCCAGTCTAGTTTTGATTTGAATATTGTTCTTAGAAATGCTACGTTAAATGAGTTAAAATTATGAATAATAATATATAGTAAAAAACACAATAACCTGACTAAGTTAAAATTTACTGCTTAGTATAAAGTAAGAATTTTCGAAAATTGGTAAAATTCTACTTTAGTTACTTTTGGCTATCTTGGAAAGGAGTTGGGTTAGGAAAATGAAACTTTCAGGGATGGATGTACATGCTAAGGTTTGTCCGGGAAGGTACTTTGAAGTACCTACCTCCACTCATCCCCCCCTCTATATAATGGTAATTACTGCACATTATTAGTTGTTTTTAACTCATATTTCATCCTATATTACTATCATAAATATAAAATCACTGCTTACCTTACACAACTTCTGCTTTTAAACCTTGTTCATTAAAATATATTCCAAAATCCTATTTAAAATCCTAAGCCATTTTAATTTTTTTTCAACCCATGCTGACATTCTTTATGGTATATGAAACCAGGTTTGTTGTGATGTCACACTTGCCTTATCAGCACCCTTACCCTTAAGGGTAGCAGGCACATGCCAAACAAACTCTGTTGATAAGACCATTTAAACTGTATTAATTAGGGAAAGGATTTCACAAGAGAGATCAGTAAAAATAACCTAATCCTTTTTAGAGGACAAATTATGTCATAGGAAGAGGGTTTTGAAATTCCCCTTCCACCTGAACTTAAAATTTTCGAAAATTCTACTTTAGAAGCTTTTAAAATATTTCTAAAGTACTAAAAGATAGAGTACTAAAAAAACATCAGAATCGACTTCAGAGGACACGTTATATCACGGGAAGAGGTTTTTGAAATCACCCTTCCCCCCAAACTCAAAATTTTCTAAAATTCTACTTTAGAAGCTTTTAAAATATTTCTAAAGTACTAAAAGATACAGTGCTAAAAACATCAATCGACTTCAGAGGACACATTATATCACGGGAAGATGTTTTTGAAATCCCCCTCCCCCCAAACTCAAAATTTTTCAAAATTCTACTTTAGAAAGCTTTAAAATATTTTAAATATTTCTAAAGCGCTACGAAATAGAGCACTACAGACATCAGAATCAACTTTAGAGGACAATTTATGTCATGAGAAGATGTTTTTGAAATCTCCCTTCCCCCCAAACTCAAAATTTTTCCAAAATTCTACTTTAGAAGCTTTTTAAATATTTCTAAAGCGCTAAGACATAGAGTAATAAAAACATCCGAATCGACTTCAGAGGACACGTTATATCACGGGAAGAGGTTTTTAAAATCCCCCTTCCCCCAATCTCAAAATTTTCTAAAATTCTGCTTTAGGAGCTTTTTAAATATTTCTAAAGCATTAAGACATAGAGTGCTAAAAACATCCGAATCGACTTCAGAGGAAACGTTATATCACGGGAAGAGGTTTTTAAATCCCCCCTTCCCCCCAATCTCAAAATTTTCTAAAATTCTGCTTTTTAGGAGCTTTTTAAATATTTCTAAAGCACTAAGACATAGAGTGCTAAAAACATCAGAATCGACTTCAGAGGACACGTTATATCACGGGAAGAGGGCTTTTAAATCCCCCTTCTCCCAAACTCAAAATTTTCTAAAATTCTACTTTAGGAGCTTTTTAAATATTTCTAAAGCGCTAAAACATAGAGTGCTACGGGAAAAGGTTTTGAAAATCCTCCATCCCCCAAACTCAAAATTTTCCAAAATTCTACTTTAGAAGGTTTTTCAATATTTCTAAAGCGCTAAGACATAGAGCGCTACAAATATCGGAATTGACTTCAGAGGAAAAATTATTTTATGGAGAAGATGTTTTTGAAATCCCCCTTCCCCGAAACTCAAAATTTTCCAAAATTTTACTTTCAAAGCTTTTTTCAATAGTTCTAAAGCGCTAAGACATAGAGCGCTACAAACATCAGAATCAACTTTAGAGGATAAATTATGTTTATGGGAAGATGTTTTTGAAATCCCCCTTCCCCCCAAACTCAAAATTTTCCAAAATTCTACTTTAGAAGCTTTTAAAATATTTCTAAAGCACTAATAGATAGAGTGCTAAAAACATCAGAATCGACTTCAGAGGACACGTTTATATCACGGGAAGAGGTTTTTGAAATCACCCTTCCCCCCCAAACTCAAAATTTTCTAAAATTCTACTTTAGAAGCTTTTAAAATATTTCTAAAGTACTAAAAGATACAGTGCTAAAAACATCAGAATCGACTTCAGAGGACACATTATATCACGGGAAGATGTTTTTGAAATTCCCCTCCCCCCCCAAACTCAAAATTTTTCAAAATTCTACTTTAGAAGCTTTTAAAATATTTTAAATATTTCTAAAGCGCTACGAAATAGAGCACTACAGACATCAGAATCAACTTTAGAGGACAATTTATGTCATGGGAAGATGTTTTTGAAATCTCCCTTCCCCCCAAACTCAAAATTTTCCAAAATTCTACTTTAGAAGCTTTTTAAATATTTCTAAAGCGCTAAGACATAGAGTATAAAAACATCCGAATCGACTTCAGAGGACACGTTATATCACGGGAAGAGGTTTTTAAAATCCCCCTTCCCCCCAATCTCAAAATTTTCTAAAATTCTGCTTTAGGAGCTTTTTAAATATTTCTAAAGCATTAAGACATAGAGTGCAAAAAACATCCGAATCGACTTCAGAGGAAACGTTATATCACGGGAAGAGGTTTTTAAAATCCCCCTTCCCCCCAATCTCAAAAATTTTCCTAAAATTCTGCTTTAGGAGCTTTTAAATATTTCTAAAGCACTAAGACATAGAGTGCTAAAAACATCAGAATCAACTTTCAGAGGACACGTTATATCACGGGGAAAGGTTTTGAAAATCCCCTTTCCCCCCAAACTCAAAATTTTACTTTAGAAGCTTTTTTAAATATTTCTAAGGCGCAAAGACATAGAGCGCTACAAACATCAGAATCAACTTTAGAGGATAAATTATGTTATGGGAAGATATTTTTGAAATCCCCTTCCCCCCAAACTCAAAATTTCTGCCAAAGTTAAATTTATGCAACCTGTGACTAAACAATCGGAATCGTTGGGTCAACCATGTAGGCTCAACACTAGGATATTTGCATCAAGGGTAAATGGGTATTTGGTGGAATAGAGCGAGGAACTGGTAATTCATTCATGGTTTCTGTGCCGGATAGAAGTAGTGCCACGTTTGTTGGGAATTATCCAAAACCGAATCCTGCCAGGGACAAACATTATCAGCGACTGTTGGAGGGCCTACGATTGCCTGGCTAGCCAGGGCTATCAACATTTACGCGTCAACCACAGTGTAAATTTTGTTGACCCTGCAACAGGTGCTCACACACAAAACATCGAAAGACACTGGCGTGACGTTCGAGACAATATACCCAGATATGGCAGAAGAGAAGAACATATGGAAGGATATCTGGCAGAGCACTATTTCAAAAAAAAA
This sequence comes from Artemia sinica, assembly GCA_027921565.1. Classification (NCBI taxonomy): domain Eukaryota; kingdom Metazoa; phylum Arthropoda; class Branchiopoda; order Anostraca; family Artemiidae; genus Artemia; species Artemia sinica. The sequence continues at coordinate 38,504,013 of CM051259.1, read as the reverse complement.
TATTCAATCTCCTCGAGAATGCACCATTTCATGAAATATATATATCGGAGCTTTATAACCCCAACTATTTGTTTTTTATGGGTATTATTTACTAATTAATGTTTAAAAAAACGTTGTAACAGAAAATTTGGCAATTTACGGTATCTAACCCCATTTGTTCTTAAAGCAATTCAAATGTTTTTTGTCCAAATAGTTTAGTGTAGCAATCTTCATTCTTGAAGCTACGAGACGTTATTAAAGTGTAAATAGGGAGGGGGAGAGAGGGGGCAGAAGTACATATTTGACTATAGATTATTCGGTACTTGTGCATTATAAATAACCCACCACTATGCACGAAAAGAAGTTAAGTATGGTTACTGCTAATGAAATAAAATAGGATGAAAATATAATAGTTTAGAAACAAATTTGGGCTATATATTTGCACATTAGGGGATGGGGGGTAAATCATAGCACATATTAAATACGTAACCTAACCCAGGTACCTTTTTCCCTCCTAAACCCAAAAAAACAACAGTTTAAATATTGTAAACGCAATAAGAAATCACGTCTGGTTTCCTTGTACAGTCTATAGCGGTGGGTTATTTATAATGCACAAGTACCGAATAATCTATATTCGTTTTGATTATTTTTTTTTGGAAACCCCTTAAACATTTTGAGTTGGGTAACCACATAAAAACATATTCAAATAGCTTAATCCTATAATGTTGAAAAATTTTGCTTTTCTTTTTTTACATCCGCGATTTAAAATATGTAAAAAATGTTGGAACTTATATAGAAATTTTCTTTCGAGGGTGCAAAGGTTAGCTGAAAGGAGATTTGATAGCGGGGGGAGGAGGAGGGCGGGGGCGGTGGTCAGCAACCTGCTCGCGGTGCCCCTGCTTATACTAATCTAAGCTGACCATTTCGTTGCAACGTGTTGCACCAGAATAATACTCTAAAATCTGGTTGATAAATTGCCTGTCTAACAATGTCTGAGTTTCGTAAAAGGGGAAACAACCCCTAAAAGTAAAAGATTTTAATAAAACTCATACCATCAAATTTGTGGTACTTGGCGAATACCCGCCGGAAAATCCCCCGGAAAATACCTCCCCGCGGAAAATGCCCCCCCCCCACGGGAAATATCCTCACGGAAAATCCCCCCTCCCCCAAAAAAAATACCCCCGTGGAAAATAAGGCTTTTCAAATTATCAACCAGATTTTAGAGTATGAAGGGGGAATGGGATGAATGGTAAGGGGGATTTCTAAAACTTTGATGACCTTTAAAAATTTGTGAGTTATAGCAACGGAAAACAAATTTGGGCTATATATTTGCACATTAGGGGGTGGGGGGTAAATCATAGCATACATTAAATACGTAACCTAACTCAGACAAATTTGTTAGACAGGCAATTTATCAACCGAATTTAGAGTATTATTCTGGTGCAACACGTTGCAACGAAATGGTCAGCTTAGATTAGTATAAGCAGGGGCACCGCGACCAGGTTGCTGACCACCGCCCCCGCCCTCCCCCTCCTCCCGCTATCAAATCTCCTTTCAGCTAACCTTTGCATCCTCGCAAGAAAACTTTTATAATTTGTCCTCTGAAGTCGATTCCGATGTTTGTAGCGCTCTATGTCTTAGCGCTTTAGAAATATTTAAAAAAGCTTCTAAAGTAAAATTTTGGAAAATTTTGAGTTTGGGGCAAAGGAGGATTTAAAACACATCTTCCCATGACATAACTTGTCCTCTTAAGTCGATTCTGATGTTTATAGCGCTCTATCTATTAGTGCTTTAGAAACATTTTAAAAGCTTCTAAAGTAGAATTTTAGAAAATTTTGAGTTTGGGGGGAAGGGTGATTTCAAAAACCTCTTCCCGTGATATAACATGTCCTCTGAAGTCGATTCTGATGTTTTTAGCACTCTATGTCTTAGTGCTTTAGAAATATTTAAAAAGCTCCTAAAGCAGATTTTAGAAAATTTTGAGATTGGGGGGAAGGGGGATTTTCAAAACCCTCTTCCCGTGACATAACATGTCCTCTGAAGTCGATTCTGATGTTCTGGCACTCTATCTATTAGTGCTTTAGAAATATTTTAAAAGCTTCTAAAGTAGAATTTTGGAAAATTTTGAGTTTGGGGGGAAGGGGGTTTTCAAAAATATCTTCCCATAACATAATTTATCCTCTAAAGTTGATTCTGATGTTTGTAGCGCTCTATGTCTTAGCGCTTAGAAATATTTAAAAAAGCTTCTAAAGTAGAACTTTGGAAAATTTTGAGTTTGGAGGGAAGGGGGATTTTCAAAAACTCTTCCCGTGATATAACGTGTCCTCTGAAGTCAATTCTGATGTTTTTAGCACTCTATCTATTAGTGCTTTAGAAATATTTTAAAAGCTTCTAAAGTAGAATTTTGGAAAATTTTGAGTTTGGGGGGAAGGGGGATTTCAAAAAGATACGTAGAGGCGTTAAAAAAGCCTGTGATATTTAACAATGCAGTACGTTCTGCGACAAGATTGATAGAAGAACTTTTGATAGAAGATGGAATTGATGCTAGTCATCTATCTTACGAAAATGATCTACTTTGGATAAGTGATAATTTAGAATCTTTACAGAAAGCTATTAATGCCGTGTTATCTGCACTTGGAGATATTGGGCTAACAATAGAGCCGTCTAAGACTGAATTCGTCGTTATGAACCACAGTTTATAGAATTAGCAGTATGATCATTTCCTATCTCACCCATTATAAAAACCCGGACCGAGGTGCAAGTGCTTCGAAGAACGTAAAAACATAAACGGCATTAGATCTTTTCACGGGTAGACAAGTCAGATTTCTCTTGAAACGCGGAACTTGGCTTCAACGTTGGAACACTAATTTTGAAGAAACTAATTTTAAATTAATTTATTCCAATACATACATGAAAATCGGTAATTAGTAGTGCAATGTTATTATTAGATGTTTTTAGGAATTAAAAATAGGTTTCGAAGTCTCAACTTGGTTTCAAAGTCATTTTGAGAAAGTTTCTGCCAAAATACGTGTTCCAGGGTAATTGGACCGCTAACGGCAGATCAAATGAGAGGAGCTGTTTGTACGTGCCGATATATCTTTTCGAACTTTGCTAGCGTAAAGCCCCGTAAAATTTTGGATCTGCCACTAAAATGTGTGATGTCCTTCAATTTTCTGAAAATTCCCTAAGAATTTTACGAAAAACACTTCTTAACAGACGTTTGGTATTTTCTTGGATAGGGCTATTGTGGCAACTTTTACCACAGCAACCAATAATTAGAACCCAAGTCCTAAAATTGGTCTCAATCAGGAACCCTTATCGCTATCTAAGTTCACAAAGTGCAAAGATTTTCAAACAGAGGTGTTTATTGTTTAAAGTTCAGGAAAGGTCTGCCCATTTCATACGAAAACATTGATTGAAAACGAAAGTAGTCTTATCTAGAAAATAAATATCGTAGAAAATAAACATCACGACGTGAAAAAAAAATGATAAACCATCCAGTGGCAGATCCAGAGGGGGGGCGAGGGGTGCCCCCCTATAGTAGTCTAAAGTAGCGTAATTTACCTAACTAACGCAAGTTTGCATTAATTAAACTTGCTCCTAACGTGAGTTTATCGGATCAACCTATTTTGCGCTCCCCCCCCCCTAAAAAATCCTGGATCCGCCCCTGAAACCTTCACACCTATTCCACCAGTTATTAGAAGAAAAAAAAATTCCTTATTTACACAAATTTCATCGACCCTCCGCCCCCTTTTTTATAAAATCTACATAGGCCAATCAGTTGAGTCCACTGTTTGTAAATAATAGATTAAGTCATAATTTGTATATAAATTAAGTCATACCTGTGAGATGGGACACTTGCAAACCACTTGGCTGGCTCACCAAGTTTTTTTCTGCTTTCACAATTATGAATGATACAAATTCGAACCATTTCTCATTGATTGACGCATACAGACTAACCCGCTAATCCATGAATAAGTGGGAGGAGCTGTTTGTTCGCACCGAGAATGAAGACCAGAAATGATCTGCGATAAACATACTGGATAATTTTATAAACTGTGTTATGAACGATGAAACACTGCCAAATCGTGTTGTTGATGTTTGCGGAAAGACAGTTGTCCAAAAGGGTACGTTTGAGTATCACGGACTCCGATATGGGAATTCTATCAAAGCTACTAAAAATCTAGTTATTGCGGCACTTAAGAAAAACTGCAGAAAACTTACGGTATGTTAGTACCACAGTTCATATAATTATCCAGTAAGCTTATCGCAGATCATTTCTGGTCTTCGTTCTCGGTGCGAACAAAAAGCTCCTCCCACTTCTTCGTGCAGTTATGGATCAGTGTGTTTGCGTCTATCAATGAGAAATGGTTACTAAGTGCATTATTCGTAATAGCGGGTTTCCACTTGTTTCCGATTGTTTCGCGTCTGACTTGTCTACCCGTGAAAAGATCTGATGCCGCCTATGTTTCTATGTTCTTTGGAGCACTCGCACCCCGGTCCGGGTTTTTTATCATGATTGAGATAGGGAATGATCATACTGGATAATTATATGAACTGTGGTTAGTACGAACTAAAGGTCAATTTGACAAGATTGCGCTCGGTCGTCTCTGTAACGCCATGTTCGCGCCACATGTCCTTTTTTTAACCCCTTTATGGAATTGCTTTAGTAAAAACCGAACGTAACCAAATTCGTTCAAATTTTTTTCGCTTTTGCAAATATTTATTGAGAATTCCCATATGGTTCAGAAACTCTTATGTTTCACAGAGATACCATATTTTGAGATAACTAAGAAAATGGATGAGTTGTCTATCCGTTTCAAAGTCAAAACAGAACAGTCCACGAATTTCCATTGGCTAGTTTTGTTCAGTAGAATCGTGATTTTGATTTCGTTGTTTTTCTCTCTTCCATAGTTATCGCATTTTAATTTTGTTTTGTAGTATTGTGTGATTTTTTTGTTCTTTTTTTCTTTTGTTTTTATAACTCCTTCGAGCAATTACACTTAATTTGTATGAAGGGTTAAATTTAAATTATTATTATTATTATTATTAAAGATATTTTGCATACATAGCTTTTCTTAGACAGTTTGGCAATGATAAAAGTATATTTTCTGATAATTATTTTTGGCTAAATGTCGTATTTAAGTTGGTTTTTCACTTCTAGATCCAGTTAAAAGGGGAGAAACAGATGGCAAATGCTTTGCACTAAAGGAATCAGATATAATGGGTTTGAGATACAGCCAAGCAGTAAAAAAGAGTTTATTTTGGCTAAAAAGTAGTGACGAGAAAAATACATCCCTGTTAATCATTACAAATGAAATAATAAAAATAAAAAAGTAAAGGGACGTAAACTAATGAAATAGAAACACGTAATATTACAAAGAGAAATACTAGCAGGTTTTATAAAAGGAGCACCTTCAAAAAATATAGTATTGATAGCTGTAATAGAGGACCTAGAGATCGAACCCGATTAATTCGTCATTTAAAACTGGAATAGAAGTTAGGAAAATGTTCTTTAAAGATCTACTTAAAGTATGTACCAATCAAAAATGCTGTGAACGAATCAAAAATTCCTGGATATCCAGGATCTATGCCATTCTTACAAGCAGCTGAGAATATATTGTCAAATTTTTTTTGGTGGAGCAAATCACCTTGAACTAACTGGTCCAGTTGTTTTTCCACCAGTTATAAAAAAGATTGGGGACCAAGAACAGCGTGGGTTTGCTGCTGAATATGAGGTTTACCAGGAACTAAAGAGCTCAAAACTACCTATGTATGTATTCTACAGCCTGAAAGCCTCTCACAAAAACGAAGAGCTGGGGGACTTTTTATTTTAGTGACACAATCTTTTCAGTTATCATTTGGAAGTAAAGGCATTTAGCCTAGCTGAACCTCCTTCGCCAAAAGACTTAGAGATATTGGAAAAAAGATTGTTAAATGAATATGAAGATCAGAGGTTAAGAGTTGTGACCATTTTAGAAGAATACCTGCTCGAACATGGAGGTGATAAAACGTCGTTGTCTGTTAAGTATTTTGTTTTGTTTACAAACACTAAGCGACCCGAACAGGATAACATAAATTTAAAAAATGCAATTTTCAAAGATAACTACATGGAAACGATTAAAGAAATAAGTTACAGTGAAAAAGAAATGGCAACAAAGGTTGAAACATCTTATTCAATTCGAACTCTGCTAGCCTGGTTAGTATTGTATGTTTTTAATTTATTCTATTTTGTTTGGCTTCTTTTTTATCGACGGATATCAACACGCATAAGATGAACTTACAGAGGTGGTTCTGGCCTCAGAGGTGGTATCAGAGGTGGTTCTGGCCTCTCTTGCGCCCGGGGCAAAATCCCGATTAGCCTTCCCCCCTGTCTCCCAAAAATTTTAATTTATTAACAAATTGTTTTCAATTTATTAGTTAGTCAATTATGCATTTTTTTAAATTATTTTTTAAGTAATCATTTAAATTATTAAATTATTATTAATTTTTTCCTTTTAATTTTTTATCACTTTTTTGTTTCTTTTTTAATTTATTCTTATTTTATCAATGAATTAATAATTTGTTAATTATTTTTTTATTTATTAGCTGTACCCTCTACTTTAATAAAAATAAACAAAATTACAAAATTCTTATAACCGTTACATTATTTCTTTGAAATGTTGGACCTCTAAAATTTCTGTGCCTGGGGCAAGTGCCCCCTCTGTCCCTCCCCTAAAACCCGCCTCTGGGTTTTATAGACATCTGAGGATACAATAGGGTAACTACAGAACAGCCTAGATTATAAGGTAAATATTCTTAGCGTATTTTTCTTTCATGGTTGCGCAACGATCGCCGCGTGCCATTCCACTGCTGGTGTCTATGAGTCCAAATGTTTGTCAATGTATATAGAATAGCTAGATAGTAGAATCTAGCTATTTATTTTTCTTTGTCTAGAATAAAAAAAAAATAATGGATGCATAGGGTCATGAATTCATTTCCATGAACTTTGTTGTTGTTAAACCAGAAGACATTTCTGAAAAATTTGGTTAAAAAATATAGTTTAAAGTTGAGTCTGTTCTACTTGCCATACAATTTAAAATTCAAAGCTAATTTAGAATACTTGTAAGTAAAAGCCAATTAGGATACTTTTTAGTATAGCCAGATTTTCTAATAGAGTTTTAGCCTATTTTTAAAAATGCTCAGACTCAGTAAATAAAAAAAAAAAACTAATACAATATTGAAGCACAGGTTCTCTATCGAAAACATAATATATTTGATTTGAAAGACTATGTATGGAATTTAAAGCAGTATTACAGTCTTCTCATGACCCTATGCATCCATTTTTTTTTTTTATTCTAGACAAAGAAAAATAAAATGCGAGACGAGACCTTTCTGTAATTTTAACTTGAAATAAGAACTCGTATCAATCTCCTAGTCATCTTAAGTTTTTTGTTATCTCGGGATTTGTGCATAAAGATATAAAAAAACTTATGATAAAGAAAATGTTTATTACCAGCATAACTTGTGAAAACAGAAGAATGTTATGAAAAGAAATTATATCGCTTTATTTATGCCACAAACCTACATTTATATGAAGATCAACACGGCCAAAAAAACTAAAGTCCTGGAACTAAATGTACTGCTGCTATACCAGCAGTAGTCTAAAGAGAAGAATTGGAAAAGGCTGATAGCTTTGCTTACCCTGGTTCGCTGGTAGACTCTCACATGTCTTTGACCTCGATGTGGAGAAGAAAATCAATGAATCACAAGCCACCTTCACACAGCTCCGCCACCAGTAGTCGAACCGACAAGAGATTTGCTTGAAGTCACGATTTTGCACTTACAAAGTGGCTGTTAGATATGATTATTCTATGCAGTTAAGACTTGATTGTTGAAAAGCGTCTCAGCACTGTGCATCAAGAAATGATGCACACCGCTGCGTCTGTAACATTGAGTCCACCACCATGATTGTCAAACAGAAAACACTGCGTTGATTCCACCAAGCAAAAGCTTCAAGCTGTTCCTCTGCCAGATTGGCTTTCTATCCACATCTTCAGGATAACTGACCAGGGTTGCCACCAAGGTCAGTTCCTAAAGTGCTACAATTCCCTTAATATGTGTGCTACACAGGGATTTTCGGTGTTACAGTCCAGAGAAACTTTTTACGCGTGTCGAAGCTCGGGCTGCGAAACGCTCATGCTCCGTTTAAGTGTACTTAGATGAATTTTTATGTCAATTTTTTTTTTTTTAATTCAAAGGAATAAAAATGTATCCTGAGCTTATCAGAGCACCGATTGGGAATATGCACACGCATATCCCGAATTTAAATGTATTTAATAGTGCTACACATGATAAAATAGCGCTTTAGTGCTACAGGTGGCAACCCTGGCAACTTCACAGGAGATTGAAACAGATCGGAGTAAATCATAATTAATCTTCTATTCACTGGGTAAGTCTGGCCAGCCCAAAAGATACAATTAAATAAGTAAAATGTTTTCCAGAGGAATTATCTACCCGTTGACAATTCCTCTGGAAAACATCTAACAAATCCTAATCTACTCTCCAATGTTTCATGTTTCACAACCATACTTGAATATTGTCATCACTGCAGATTCCATCGTACTCTAGTCTTTGTTCTCAAATGTATCTTCCTATTTTCCAAACTTTTTTTCCCACTGTGAAAAAACTGCCCTAGTTCTTGTTGTCACAAACATCCCTTGTTCCTCTTGACCTCTCGATTTCTTAACACGTCAATCCAATACTTTACTATTAAACCGTTTGACTGCAACTTCCGGATCCACGGCAATTTTATTCCTGGCCTCCATCTCCTACCTCCTTAATTTATCCTTTAATACCGTGTCTACTTCCCTTACTTTTCTTTTATTATCGTACAGTATATCCCTCAAATGCTTATTGTACAAACCCCAGCCCTTTTCTACGAGGACTAATAGTGCTTTGGCCAATATTCCTCTCTGGGTTTTTGACTTCCCTCCCTAGTACATCAATAATAATTTTTGTTTGCCACAGAAGAACATTACTTGTATTTTTACTTACTTGTTTAGTTGTATCTGTTGCTGGGCCAGACATAGGTTAGGTTAGTCAAACGGTAAAGGTACCCGTTTTACAGACCTTGTGTCAGCTGTACAAACATTTGGTTCTGTTGTACTTTCTGAGGCTATAATTTTAGGAAGTTTTAAATAGCTAAGACAGATTTTCCAGATGAATGATAACAGATTGCCAAATACTATTCTTTTCTACCATCATCTGGGGCCAACCAATTGAAGAGCAGGTCCTCAGCAAATGGGTGGGGAAGAGATCATAAAAAAGGATTTAAAGGAAATGGTAGCGTCTTGCGAGGGGGCTAAAGAGCGAGGCTTTGCATAGAATGGGGTAGGAGAGAAGAGCACGCAGTTATGTTCGCCTCAGGTGGCATGGTACTGTAGTGGGCTAATAGTAGTAGTATTAGTAGTAGCAGTGGTTGACAGGATTAGCCTTCTACTTACGCTTACATTCAGCTTCCGCTTAACAGAAAATAAAACACATCTTAGACATAGGCTTCAATGACATATTATCGGTTTTTGCCTTTACTTTTACTCAGTTTTTTTTTTTTTCATTATAAGAGTCAACGTTTTGATGACAAGGAAGAGATACGGCCTTGTAAAAAAGGAAGTGATCAAAATGCAGCCTTGTAAACCTCAAGTTATATAGTAGCAATTATAATTTTTTTAATCACTTCGTTGTGACGAACTGTATGTAACTGATATGAAAAGTAACTGGAACTCTAAAAAAAAGGAATTTTGATAACAATTAACTCAGAAAAAGAATCTGTTGAATTGCAAACTACATTAGAAATGATTTTGCATTGTCAATTTAATGCTGATATTTATTCCTTAAAGTCTTGATATTTTTTTGATTTATTAAACTTAAAAAAGCTAAAAGATAAAAAAAAAAAAAATTCTCAGTAAAGTATATATTATTTTCTGATCTGGAGAAGGAATGGGGATTGTCAACCCTATTCATGTTAATTTCTGCTTATTTTTAGTTTGAGTTGATTTCTGTTTGTTTTTGGTTTTATTTATTTATTGATGGTCATTTGTGATAGTTTTGCTTGGTAAATTATTGGATTTTATTCCTGCTCATTTTTGGTTTAATGGAGTTCTTTATTTTTCTTTGAAAAACTTTCGAGTCCCCCATTTTGCATACAAGTCCAGTGGACATTGTCAGTCATGAGTCAGCCCAAAAAATCTCGATCATCCCTTAGCTCTATGCCTATCTACCTTAGTTCTGCCCTAGGATGGATGTATGATAGAGTATATATCTATCAGAAAATGAAAAGGGCATATTTTTACACAATCCTGAAAAAGACTTATGTCAGCTTTGCCTCTCACTCAGACTTGCTTGAAGATCTACCATGGCTTGATGGCAACATGATTTTAATTCAAAATCAACGGAAGGTTTGTAGAAAGTTTTTAAAATTAACTTCTATTCTTTTTTTTATTGACATAGTCTTTTTTCATGGAAAAAAGAAAATATTTTTTTTTTGGGTTTTTTTGTTTTTCTGTAATAATCCATAATTTAGCTTGCTATTTGTATGTTGGAGAAACTTTTTCATAATTTTTATCAACATGCACCCTTTTGTAAATCTTGACATAAATAGTATTGTTTAATTTAGTTTTACACCTCCTCTAGTTGCTCTGAAAAATAAGCTTAATACCATTCCCAAAATTTTTTATCTATGCTCTTTGACAACCTCGATGCGCTTAAGCTCTTTGGGTTTAATTAAATTATAAGAGCAGACGTAGTAATAGTAGTAGGCATGATAGCTTCAACTTAATATCTTCAGTCTTTCTTGAGATATCGCTGAGATGTCTTATTGGCAACCAGCATACAGAGTGCCTCAAGCATTCTCTAGAAGTTCTAACTTAATACCCCGATCCATTCTTGAGATACGCCCTTTTGACAATCTGATTACACATAGTGTGTTTTTTTTGTTCACAAACTTTCCCCTCGGTATTCTGTCAAATTTTCACCTTCATACTCGTAGCCTTAATTGTACTAGTACCATAGTAGCAGTTGTAGTAGTGGGAGCAGTAGTAGTAGTATTAGTGGTTTATTAGCAGTAGTAGTAACAGTAGTAGCATCACTATTAATAGCAGTAGTAGCAGGTACATGTTGCCTTTTGGTCAGTTGGACATCTCATTTATGAGGCTAAGAAGTTTCCTCTTGATACGGTAAGACTTTTCAAAAATGTTGCTAATCCATCCGTATCAGCAATCTGTACGCACATAGTATGTTTGGATTTAGTTCAACTTTCCCCTCAATTTTTCCTCAGAAGTTTATTTCAGTATCTCAGCCTTGGCAGGAGCTACTCGCTACAAAAGCAGTAGTTTCAGTGGAAGTATTAGTAGTTGTGGTAGCAGCATGGGCACCCACAAGGGGGGGGGGGGCAGGAAGGGATGCCATCCCCCTCCTGGCCTGAACGATGCTGCCTTATTTTTTTATATTTTGGTTTTGAGATTTCTATTATATAGCATTAAAAGTGCCAATTAGACCAGGTAAGCCCCCCCCCCCTGGAATTCAGCTTATGGGCGCTCATGGGTAGCAGTAGTAGTAGTGGTAGTAGTAGAAGCAGTAGTGTGCAAATGTTGCCTTTTTTATGAATTGATCATCTCGCTTAATATTTCCTGAAAGTTCCAAGTTAATATACTTAGTCATTCCTCAGTTACATGCTTTTGACAACCCGTATGCACATAAAGTGTATTGATTTAATTCAACACTCTCCTCAACATTCTCTGAGAGGCTCACCTGAATGCCTGAGTAAAGGCAGTGGGGGATTTGGCATCTCAAAGCATAATTACAGGACCTTTTCAATAATGTTGAACAAAATAGCTGTTTCAAAATTTTGATTAGATGTGTTTCGGAAAATGATGAGGGTGAGGGGGAGGCTGGTTGCCTTCCAATCACTTTCAGTTCTTAAAAAGGGCACTAAAACTTCCGATTTTTCGAATAAAATGAGCCCCATCCGAGGTTTAATTGCGCCTGGGCTCTGGGGTGTTTTTTCAACCCTGGAGGCATTGTCATATGTTCTCTGGGCTATTTTTAACAAAATGTCTATCTCACAATTTCAATCACATGTGTTTTTGGGAAAACAGGACTTCAGAGTGAAGGGGGGGGGGCTATTTGCCCTCCATCAATTTTGACTCTTAAAAGGGAACTAGAAATTTCAATTTCCAATCAAATTAACCGCCTCGAAAGTTTTATACGAACACCCCTCCTATAAAAACCTTATATGCCCCCGCGGCATAACTTACAACCCTTGCACTGCGGTCTTTGGGGGTTGTCATCATCAAAGACATAATTACTGGACTTTTCAACTATGCTGAACAAAATGGCTCTCATAATTTTGATTGGATGTGCTTAGAGAAATGATGTGTGTGTGTGGGAGGGGGGGGGGTCTGACTGCCCTACAATCACTTTCGACTATTAAAAGGGCGCTAGAACTCTCAATGTCCAATCGAATGAGCACATTCCGAAGTTTAGCCCGACAACTTCTTCTATACGAAGTCCCCCTGTCACAAAAAAAATAATACATTGTGCCAACATCATTCTTTACTTAGGCAGTGCTATTGCGCTGCCTTTGATCTAAACATATAAAATTCATTCAGTTTGTCATTTTCATGTCATTTTCATGCCGTCCGTGAGTGCATTTCGTGGTTGGGGGGCAAATAATCCGATGCTTCCTGTGTTTTTCCCCCAGACTTCTCCAGGTACCCATTTAGAACTGTGGCGACTCTGGCTGAGCTTACAGTCACACCGTTGACCACTGTTACAAACTAAATAACTAGCGACACCAGGACTCGAACCCCTGACCTCAGGATTTGGAGCGGTAACCACTTCGCTGGGACGACATGTTGAGTGGTATGTTAAAAAGTGGTTGGGGGCTACCAGCCCCCTTTCATACACTTTTTAGTTGCCCTCCTTCTAAATAAATTTTATCAAAATTTTGAAATGACCATCTTGTTCAAAATAGTCTAAAGGTCAAGTAAATATGCCTATGGGGACGACACATTACCTCACAGCTTTTGACAGGGATTGCGAACACAACAAAAGACACTGATTGTATGCTAGTTGTCAAAAGGGCGTTTCATTCCTATCTAAGAAACGACTGAGGGTATCAAGTCGAAAATTTCGGGAAGTGTTGAGGGGGTTGTTGAATAGCAATCGAAAAGCAACCAGTCCCCCTGGTCTTTTTAGATGCTCCTTTCCCTCATCACTGATCAAAGTTTTCAAAAAGCGATTTTGTTCATCCTCCCCCACAACTCCCAGGGTAAGTATAGTAAATTATGTAGTTCCTTTTTTACATGCAGTGTTTATCATTAGGAAAAGCTTACTTGAAACATTCAGGAAATGAAAGTTGTACTAAATCAGAAGATATTATGAACACCCTGTTAAAATCGCCTTTGCGATGTCTCAGGAGCAGTCAAGGGTAGTAAAAGACGATGTTGAAATAAATCGAAAGAAACAATTTAGAAATAGTAAATTAGAATAAGATATTTCAATTCTTACACCGGAGACGGGAGAAAGTAGAGAAATATTCACTATTTTAACCAATAATTAAACTTTGGCAATCAAAAACGAGAGAAAGGTAAAGAGCCACACAGAACTTAGGACCAGCAGAAATAAATTTCCATTATAATCAACTCAAACGATCAGAAACTATTAAACAATAAACGAACACAGATTAAATAAATAATCATAGTAAATATAGAGACAACAGGTACTAATATAGTGAATAAATAAATATTAAACGAGTAAAAATTAAATTGAATACTCAAGTCAAATTTAAAACGAACAAAAATCACCAGAAACAGGAGTTTCGCTACTGAATTTCCAGCAATTAATACCATTGATATATCCAGTTCTCAGTTTTTTCATTAGTTCTTTCCACTCATCTTGATTGTTATAGTGATTTAGTTTTTATTTGTTGCCAATATTTTGAAAAAAAGCCAACTGTCCAAGAAACGCATAGTTTTCAATAAAACGACACTGTCTGCTATGATTATTTTTTAAATTTATGTTTTCTTTGGGTTTATTTGTTTTAATAGCAATATCCGGCCGTTATGAGTTTGAGTTGTATTAGGGATTTATTTCTGCTGTTCTAAAGTTTAATATGACTCTCTACTTCTCCTGAAAAACTTCTTTTATCGCAAAATTAATTTACAAGTAACGATCACATCGGTACCCGTCAAATGTACTAACATGTTATATACCTTCGTTATTGAATTTCACGAGAACCAAAATTAGCAGCCAGCATCACTGATTCTAGATAGTTTTAATTTTCTTGGGTTCAGAAATTTGTGAACTCTGTCCCGACTGCAGATCTGTAAACGCTGGACCTGGCTACCGAAGCAGTGACGAACAAATAAACGTTCAAATGAGAATAAGTTCATTTATTACACAGTGAAAACCGACACAAAACACTGTCTAAAAAATAGACTTATCCCTATTTGAACCTTTATTTTTTCGTCACAGAAAGGTATTGTGGTTTTGGAAAAAAAATACTATTACGAAAAAATACTAAAAATAGGTATTACGTGGAAAACATGAAGCAGAGACTTGTATCAAAAACTTTATCAATTCTATTTTACTGCTCTCTTGGCATCCCTGAACTTAATTTTCAGATTCTATAAAAAAAAAATTGCATGAATTAGAGTTTTTTATCCTTTTTGTTATTTATTTTTTAGGTTCTACGGAACTTATGCTAGTTTATCATTCATTGGACCAAACACCCTTATTCACCATGACAGCTCTAGAACTAGGAGAGATTTAGATCAAGAATACACAAAAAATAAGAATGAAATTGATGGGGTTTTCCTCACTCCTGCTCAAATGGAAATTGTTGCTTGCAGCCAGAACTATCTCCAAATTTCGGGTGCTCCGGGAACGGGAAAAACTTACTGTTTACTAGCAAAAATGGTTAGAGTTTTCCTGAAACTCTGGAAATCAGTCAAGAGCAAACCTGGAAAATCAACAGAACTGATTATTTTCATGAATGAAAATGCAGATATGCTGGACGAGAGTCGGGACAGCTTTTGGAAATCGATTAGTAAACGGTTAGAAATCCAAGATTCGATGAAAAAACTTGTAAAATTTGTGTCTAGAGCAGACCAAGTGAATTTGGAAGATGGAAGTGACCAATTGGAATTTGATATACCTGGTCATCAAATGATGATTCCAGGAAAAGGCAAAGTTTTTATGCTATTCCTTGATGATACTGTTAATTTTATTTATATGAGACAATTAAGTAACTTAATAATTAATTCAAATTTTTGCTGGTTTACGACATATACTGTTATCCCATCGCTTCAAACATTGCTACGACCCTTCAACCTATTAGTGATAAAAGATGACTTAATCTACGAAAAATGTAAGTATGCTTCTCTGACTGATACACTTAGATTTTCAGCAAACTTACATGATCTTACAGATGCAATTTTGAGAACCATAGATAGAGAAGATGAGGATGATTTAAGTACGGCAATTACAAGAATTGGAAGAAGTGATGGATACATGTCGGGGATTCGGGTGGTAGGAATGCCATGCGATTTCCACCAAGTCTCGAGTTATGCTGAAATGACTGACAGAGTTTCAGCTGCAGTTGAAGCCTATATTTCAACCGGAAAATTTAATGCTGATGAAATTGCCATTATCAAAATTTCTGATGATATTTTAGAATATATGCAACTTTTTCGACAGCTAAATATAGATCAATTTCCACCTCCTTTACGACAGCGCCCTGAACTGTTTCTAAATTCGAAGTACAGCAGCATTGTAGATCACTCATTTACAGAATCACTGCGTGGACGGGAAATAGAGTGTGTAATTGTTTGTGTTCTAACAATGTGGCATGCAGAAAGAGAACGTAAAGAATTTAAAGAACGTAATTTGTTAAATAATCTCGATGATTTTCAAGCCAAACAAGCTTTCCAGATTCTGGAAGCCGTTACGCGCGCCAATTCAGCAGTAACGATGATTTATCTTGATAGCAACGATCAAATAAACATCATTAAAGAAAAGTTATACAATAAAATACCCTCGGTTGCACCTTCAAATATTTATAAAAAATTACATACGAGTGTGATGCATGAATATCAGCCCCAGAGACTACATAGCTTTTTACATGGTGATGTTATAAAAGTTATGGTAATATTCTTCCACCTTCACAAGGCCTGCCATACGCACGAGTGGGTTTTTTGTGACGAGTGCTTGTCTGAAAAATACAGCAATCACCTTAATTGTGATTTTCGGTGCATTGACCTATTAAAGAAAGATATAAAAACTGATACATATTCTGAAGCTGTTGCTGCATTTTGGGATCTCTATTACCTAACGCTGCTGATACCACATTTAGCCCCCTTGCTGGATCCCACCAAGCAAGAAAAATCAAGGAACGATTATTGTAGCCATATATTAAAGACAAAAGAAAACCAGATTTTGACCCTTTTGGCTCCATTCTTAGCAAGATTTGATGCTATTATACCAGAAAGAACGGACGTTACTACTCTTACAAAAGAAAATTTCGAGAGTTTCGACTGGAAGTACTTCAATCTATGCCGAGTTCTCAAAATGTGTTTTGATAATTTGGATGTGATAACTTTGATGTGTTTGGATGTGTTTGATTTAGAAACTGAAGATGTGCTGAACAAAATTCTTTGTTTCATACAAAACTATGAATTGTTGAGAAAGGCAAACCTGGATATTGAGCTTGATATTACTACTTGGATGAAATTTGTTGAAGAAAACAAAGACTAAATAGGTGTAAAAATTAAATATGGTTTATATATTCACATATGTATACACGTTTATATTTATACATATTACATTATATATATATATATATATATATATTATAATATATATATATATATATATATATATATATATATATATATATATATATATATATATATATATATATATATATATATATATATATATATATATATACATATATATATATATATATATATATATATTATATATATATATATATATATATATATATATATATATATATATACATATATATATATATATATATATATATATATATATATATATATATATATATATATAATATATATATATATATATATATATATATATATATATATATATATATAATTTTACATATATTTTATTTTACATGTTTGAGTTACACACTTATATAATATGTAATATATTCGAATGGTGTTTCCAGTTTCAAAAAATTTAAATCAATGTGTATTGCAACCATGTGGTCCCAAATCAAAATATGTCCCATGAAAGGAATTTTAAGTAATTGTTGCTTCTGAAGACTGTAAGTTTACCAGTTTTGTTAACGTTACTATTTGTTATAGCAGGAATAATAACCAGTTATGCGCCATTAAATCGAAACCTACTTGTTGTAAATATTTCCTCAGGCAAAGTATACAATTTGACTTGTTACCAAAGTAATAGTAGCACAAATACTAATGCATTACATGTTCTTTTATAATAGGTAGTAAATATGACGTTTTTACCCTCAGGCAAATATTTTCTCAGGCAAATTTTACAGGTTTTGAGAGTGACAAGGTGATTGATTAAATACCGACCTCTATAATTACCCCACTCACTTTTATCCCCTTTCTTATATAAAGGTAAACACAAAATATCATTTTAAAAAATCATAGATTTGTGTTTCTGGGTCGTCCTCTAGGCATATAACTGCCCCTCCCAGACCTCGGTTTGCCCCCCCCCCTCTAGCTGAAATTTAGTTTCGTCAAAAATTTTGTCAAAACTACGATACGTAAGCTGCGTAATTCAAGCATCCACAGAAACGGGTCAGTTTTCACTTTACCTTAATGGTACTCCTGTGGCTCATTTTATATTTTTCAGTGTTATTTTCACTTGATTTGGGAAAATTGGCTCCAACTTCCCACCCCCCCCCAGGATTTTGATGAAATTGCGCCACTGGCTGGGGTAAAAAAAAAATAGTTAGAGAACCCACAAAATCCAAATGAAAAGCGTCCCATTGGATTCTCCCTGGTCGAATACCCAGTGAGATTTGCAGTCCCCCATTGAGCTACAAGGGAAATATCTTATTCCCATTCGATGCTGTGATGTGTCTCGTTTTTGATTTTCCTTTTTATTTGCGTCCAGTGGAACGCTGTAACATCATACTGTTTCTTAAGGACTCATTTCAAAGAAAACTCATAGATCTACTGCAAGTGACAATAACATAAAAATAATATATAACACAATTATATAATGACATAATATAATAATGCAATTACAATAATACAATTATATAATGACATAATATAATAGTTCGATTACAATAATACAATTATAAATGACATATACAATAATATATAATGACAATAGTATAAAAATAAATATAATTTTCGGCTAAAACTGCATCAGCATATGCAAGATGATAAAGTACAAATATTTATCGACAAAATAAAATGACACAAATTTTTTTTCGTGAAGTTGTTTTTGGGATGTGACGTCAGTATGTATACAATGCTTACAACGAGGGTGTCTCCCCATATATCTACAATGCTTACAACGAGACAGTCCCACCATATATCTACAATGCTTACAACGAGACAGTCCCGCCAATACAAGCAGACAGTGTAATGACCGGAATTCAACCACCGTGAAAATGTGTGTTGTTTCTTTTCAAAGTGCGTAATGTTAGGCGTGGTTGACTTTTGTTTAACCTTGAATACGGATATAAAAATTCTGACAATTCGTTATCTTCTCAGTTCAGAATTGGCATTTGAAATATAATGATGCATTCAAATAAAAGGAATATTGACGAAAGCTACACACAAGAAGTAAGTTATTCTTTTATAATCATAGAGGGTAAAGAAATTAATTCTACTAGAATTTATACAGACCCTATTATAGTTAACAGATTGTTAAATGTTTTTTGAACCTGG
>CM051259.1:38435084-38480084 GCA_027921565.1 Artemia sinica | reverse complement strand
GAAAAGCTGCTGCTCTTAGAATTCAATTGGCAAATAATAGATAACGATAAATTGTGCGTGAATAAGATCCGTTTTTTAGACTCCTTTAGCTTCTTCCCCTAATCCCTAAGACAACTCATTGGAGTACAGAAAAGTGACGATTTTAATAGTTTCCCCCTCCTTAAGCAACACCTCCTTAAACAGCAGCAGCAGGACTTTTCAGACGGTGAAATGTATGATTTATTAACGTGTAAGGGCATATATCCGTATGACTACTACAACTCCACCGCGAGGCTTTCTGAGGAACAATTGCCGTCCATCAGCTCATTCTACGATTCACTTTACGAGCGTCAATGCACCACTGTCGACTATGAATTTGCCAAGAGGGTTTGGGCTAAGGGAGGGTGTAAAAATGGGTGGGATTATTGTAGATTATACATGGCAAGTGATGTATTGACGTTGCTGGATATTGTGTGTAAGAACACGGATAAAATCTATGGGGAATTTGGGTTGGATTTAGGTTATTATTTTTCAACTCCTCATTTGGTGATGGATTTAATTCTTAAAATCAGTAAAGAGGAAATAGGCTTGATCATAGACGTGGATTAGCATCTATTTGTAGAGAGATCAATGAGGGGAGGGTATGTTTTTCATGGAGATAGTATCCTTGACAAACTGATCCGACTGGACATGACACCGGTGTAAAGTCGGATGCAGTTTTCTTGGATATGAACTCCCTCTATCCGTCGGCAATGTCTCACTACTCTTTGCCGTGTGGAAATTATAAATGGCTTAACGATCCTCGTGCTTCAGATTTCCCCAACATTGCCAATGTTGAGGAGAATGGCCCGCGGGGATGGTTTTTTGAAATCGATGGTGAAATACCCGTGGATCATCATGACTCGGTGAAGGATTTTGTTTTCCCGTCCATAAACAGAGCGGTGACTAGGGACTCTTTGAGTCCATACAATATTTCAAAGGTAGAGGATGGTGGTGTGCACTGGACACCTTCAAAACAAAAACTTATCGCCGACCTTCATCCGAAAGAGAATATCGCTGTACATCACGTTCTTTTGTGGTGGATGGTAGCCAACGGTTTCAACGTCACAAGGATACATAGAGCCCTCCAATTTGACCAGAAACCCTATTTGAAAACGTTTATTGACACTTTTGTCAATAAACGTTCCGAAGCGAAAACGAAGGTTGAAAAGGAAATTTTTAAACTCATTTTGAACTCAGCCTTCGGTAAAATGTGTGAGAGTGTACGCAATCGAAGTCGTTGTGACGTTGTGACTGACCGAAAAGAATGTGCTCGAATCGTTGCCGGTCCAAACTTTACATCATTCACCATCATAGACTCCAATATGGTCCTCTTAAATAGAAAAAAAATAAATGTAGTTCTAAATAAAAATATTGCAGCTGGCAGTGCAATAACCGAAATATCAAAAAACTCATGTTGTCATTCTATTACGACGTGTGTAGGCGCCAATGGCCTGGGGAGGGAGAAGTTCAAGTATATTACGGGGATACCGATTCACTTTTGCTAAAAGTTAGAACTGCGAATTTATTGGAAGATTTGGAAAAAGGCGTGCACATTAGCTCCCGAATGGACTTTACCAATTAGGACGAGTCCATTTACCCGGAGTTAGTGAAGCGTCAGGCCCCAAATCAGTTATTAATGTTAAAATCAGAGACGGGAAGTGACTTGATTTCCAGTGGTGTGCTTGCAGGTCCGAAGATGTACTGTGTGCAAACACACAACGAGGTAGTCAAAAAAGTCTGCAAAGGGGTGCCTAGACACTACGTGAATAAGAATTTCGACATGAATGTATACAGAAACTGGTGGAAAATAGTATGGTTCCAAGGGCGAAGGTCATGGCGATTCGCTCTTTAAAATTTAAAAACCACACAGTTCGAGTTGATAAAATAGCCATGTGTCCCGTGTCGGATAAAAACTATGTGTGTGCGGATGGTGTGAAGGTGCTATCCCATGGACATTATTTAACTTCTGACCGAGGTGTGTGTCGAGATTATAGACATCGCCTCGGTCGGGAAAAAATTAAATAGTAAATGGTTGGGTGGTGGTGGTGGTTGGATTCTTTTTTTTAATAGTTATTTTTTTCCAATTCAGCATTTTTTTCACAATTCAGCAGTAGTTTTTTTTCCCAACTCAGCAGTTTTTTTTATAGCAAGGCAGAGTCGTATCTTTTTTTTTGTAAATAAAAAAGTGTTCAAATTGTTTTCTGGCCCCGCGCCCGGCCCGGGGGGGGGGGGGGGGGGGGGTACCGCTTCGGCGGCGCCGCCAGTGGCCGCCGCACCCTTCCGGGGGGGATCCAAAATTTAAGACGTTGTAAATAAAAGTGATATTTTAAGTGCATTATTCATTAAATGTTGTATGTTTTTATAAATAAATAAAAAAAGTGTATCTATTAAAGTGTTTTGTTTTTTTTTTAGTGCCTATGTAAATGTTGTATTTTTATTATAAATAAATTAAAAAAAAGTGTATTTTTTCTTGTTTAATGTGCTTTTTTCAATGTAGTATTTTTTTAAGTGTTGTTACTTTTTTATGTATAATAAAAGAAAATATGATTCTTTATTCGTCTTCTTCTTCTCATTTTTATTATTCTTGAACGGAGTAGTTGTAGTAGTGGAAATTATTTAGTCATTAGACAGCTATAGTCTACAGTTAGTTGTCTAGGTGAACTGTTGAAGGGAACATGTATCAATTTAAAACACCATTCAGATCGTTTTATGTGGACCATCAATGTCCGGCAAAACGACACTTTTAACAAAAATAATTCAAAATCGTGACAAAATGTTTTTAGAAAATCCAACTAAAATTTACTATTGCTACAGTGTTTGGCAAGAATCCTATGATAGAATAAAAACTATTGCCCCAGACACGAAATTCATACATGGACTTGACATTTTCAACAGTATTGAATCAAACTCTTGGTTGATTATTGACGATCTGGCTGAGTCCATTGAAGAATGGTCTCGGGAGATGATACAATTTTTCACAGTCCAATCTCATCATCAACGGATCTCCGTAACCCTAGTTCTACACAATCTCTTTCTGCAGAGCAAGTGTATGAGAATACTGGCTTTGAATTGCACCTACTATATCATCTACAGGGTTGTTCGTGATTCCAGTTCCCTCATAACGTTAAACAGACAGGTGTATCCGGGTGAATCAAAATTCCTACTCTCGGCCTACAATCAGGCTACCAAAAAACCCTATGGATATATTCTATTGGACCTGAATCAGAACACACCCGAGGATCTGCGTGTAGTCACTGATATTTTTGACAATGAAATTACTGTATATCTGCCGGTGAACAGTAAAAAAGGTCGTTAGTTGCAATCATGACACTGAAGAAACTACATGAACATCGACATTTATTCACCGTCCTAGGTAATTCAAAACCACGACTTAGGAAGGCCATACTCAAACATGTTGTCGACAGAGAATTCATTAATCTCGTATCTGAACTTTGTTTAAATCTAACCGAAGGCAATGTTCAACTGCCAGAAGGTGTTAAGCAACAGACAAAGCAACATCGTTCCCTTGTACGCTCCCTAGCATCAGCGGCAAGCAAAAATAAAGGAAACGATTTTAAAAGAAAACGACTTCTTCAAGCGGGTGGTAACTTCTTTACACTTTTACTGCCATTTATTGCAGGACTTGTAAACAGTTTTCTCTAGAGAGAGAGAGAATGGTCCAACCCTATAAATTGACTCCAATTGAACTCGCCCTTTGGCCAAAGGAACATTTCGAGGACAATCTCAATAAATTCATTAACAATGAGACAATTGCCGACGATAATAAATTAATTCTGCTTCAAAATGCACTTCGCCGGGTGGACAAACACAAGCCCTATCGTGAGAGACCCCTCAAAGTAAATGTTATTGAATCCAATTAGGAAATGACTCCATCATCATCATCATCATCATCAACAACGATAATACCAAAAGAAGAAGAAGATTTGTCTAAAGTTATGACAAGTGTTGCAGATCTAATGCCACATTCCTATCGTGAACCGTGTAAAAGACTCTTGACATATCTCAATGACAGTGAACATGTTCAAATTGATGCCAATGGGAATCAGGTTGTAATCCATGGCAAGACCTATATTCTACTTGATTTATTATCAGATTTGGTCACGAATCGTAAAAGACTTGTATCATTTAACAGTCACCTGCATACATTTTTAAACTCATCAAACTTTCCCAAAAGCCTTATTGCCAATAAACATATTTTAAAACGATTAAAGGAATTTAGTCAAATATCAAAAGATGTTTTTAAATCATTTTTGGAAAATACTACTACTAGCACACCAAGTGGAAACAATGATTTGACAAGAGTTATGAGTGGGGGAGTCAAGCGATGACGTCTTAAAATCACTGCATCCCCCTCACCATCACCTGTTAGTATGCAAATGGGCAGTGGACACTTCACTACGTGTTTACGTTCAAAATGGTTGAAGCATTGAAACATGTTTATGAGAATATTGGTGCAGTGGGAAGTTTAAGTTCACCCACCACACTTGCTCAAGTCACTGGACTTGAAAAGAATCGGGCGGCAGAGTATCTACAGAATGAATCAGGTTACACTCTACATCGTAATCGTAGAGTTCGTGGTAATCACTATCGAAAAACTAAAGCCTTTTTCCCATTACAAATACTACAAGCAGATCTTTTGACTCTGGATGAGATTCAACGGCGTCACAATCACCCTTACAAGTACATTCTACTTGCAATCGGTGTTTTTAGTCGCTATGCATATGCCATTCCACTGCGGTCAAAGAGCGGCGAAGAAGTTGCTAAAGCTCTTGAAATCATCCTTGGACAGGATTGCTATAAGAAGATTCAAACGGATCGGGGTAGTGAATTTGTTAATCCCCATGTAAAGAAGGTTCTACTGAATTATAATACAATCCTCTATCGTAGTCATAGTCCAATAAAGGCAGCATTGGCCGAACGACTGATAAGAACAATTCGACTTTTAATTTCTAGATATTGCACTTTAAAAAATACTGCTGCTTTTATTCATGATTTGGATAAAATCATGTTGATTTATAAGCAACGTCCACATCGATCCCTGTCCAACTCAACCCCAACAGAAGTTCATCATGATGTCAATACATTTGACACTTTTCTTAAACAGTATTCCAATGGTGCTGGTGGTAATGAGAAGAAAAAGAAGAAATTCAATGCTGGTGATACTGTTCGAATCAATCGAACTACTAATGTTTTTGAAAAGGGTAATTACTTATGGTCCACTGAACTTTTTAAAGTCTCCAAACTCTTGGACACTACACCCATCACGTATCGTCTACGTGACATGAAAGATGATGAGATTCTTGGCGGCTTTTATGATTATGAATTACAAAAAGTTAAAAACACTGGAATCTATCAGATTGAAAAGATATTAAAGACTCGTACTCACAGGGGCATGAAACAGTTGCTTGTTCGTTGGCTAGGATACAACTCTGATTTTGATTCTTGGATCAGTGTTGAAGATATTGACAATGCCCAATGATTTTTATGCAACGTTTATGTCCAATGTCTCCGATCCTCTCTACAATGATTTGAATAAAACAAGTGATTTTTGGACAAAACTCTCCCCCGCCATCACATTCGATGATGGAAAGTATGAAGTGGCTCTTGTCGACTGCATTCTCAAAAATACCTATGATATCCTGAGAAAGGATCGTGTGTATAATATAAAAGTTATACCATTGGATTGGTCACTCTTTGTCGAGTATGAATGGGTTGAAGCACTTAAATCTAGTGAATACCCGGATGTTACGTTGAGATATAAAGAATATGGCACTATGACGGATTTGTGTCGTGCAATCAATAGAAAAATCTCATATCGTAGGAATGGTACCTTCCATTTTAATTATTCAATGGAACATGATAGGATTTACATTACCTCACCCGTTGACACTGAACTGATTCATCTCAATGATAATCTGAGAGATGTTCTTGGCTTTAAACAGAATATGATCAATGGGAAAAACGCTAGAACTGTTAGCGGGATGGCTCAAGTTATTTTTACTTATTATCCACCTGGTCTCGCCTCGGACTCTTGCATATTTCTCTACGCGTCCTTTGTGGAAACATCGAGAGTTGGTAATTCAAATGTCCCCCTCCTACGTGTTCTTGAACGAAAAACAACCCATGAACAAGTTCATCACTATAATATAAAGCACCTTCAGTATGTACCTGTAAACACTTCGTATTTTGAACTCTGTCAGTTAACACTAAGAAGTGAATTAGGTGATCCTCTAGCAATAACAAAAGGTTTGGCCGTGATTAAATGTCATTTTTGACCCATTCGACAACAACAACAACAACAACAAAATGGCTAATAGAAAAAATATATTTGTATGCCCTGATATTGATTGCTATGTTACTGCTCTCCAACCACGACAGTTGGGTCATGGAATGGACTATTATAAAGGCCGTTCGTCAATGTCGGGCTACGGTCTTGGCAGTTGGTTTGCTAAGCTGTTTCGTTCTGCAATACCGCTGGCTAAAAAATATATTGCGCCGGTTGCTGCAGATTTTGCATCCTCTACGCTACACGATTGGGGGGATGGTAAAGATTTTAAAGAAAGTGTTTCAAAAAATCTCAGGTCCAGCGCACGATCCCTTGGCGAGCGATTGAAACAAAGTGGAAAAGGTTTTAAAAGGAGGAGAAACATCTCTTCACTCATCAGTCTCTACTCAGGTCAGAAGCGAAAGACATCATCATCATCATCACTCTTGTCAAAGAAAAGTAAGAAAAAGAAACCAAGAAGAAAAATTGTTAGATCGAAAAGGGATTTCTTTTCCTAGATGGCATATCTACCCCACAAGGAATCTCATCCCACTGTCACCACATCTCTAAATCTTTTCAATGCAGAAAGTGTGGACGTCAGTGTAAAACATGGGTACTATGAACAATTCTATCCACAGCAACCCCTCTCTGAAAACATACATTTTCAAATTTATTCCAATGAAGACTACTTCATAGATTTATCGTCCACATTTATTGATTTAAAAGTTGTGGTGAGGAAAAAAGTCTGAGAATTCACCTCCCTCCAACGTCGATGGGCTATCCTATGAGAATGGTATACTACACAATTTATTTAAACAAATATGTGTCTACATAAATGGAACATTGGTGAGCACCAGCAACAACCTATCAAACTATACTAGTTACATACAATTTATGTTGATGACTCCAATGGCCTATAAGAAATTGAGAGGTCTGCCAATGGGCTATGACTATAGAACAAATGTTGATACTGACGGTGAACTCACTTGGGCAGTGAGCAAGGAGTATCATTTAGTTGGTAGGCTCAATCATGAAATATTCAATATGTCCCAATGGATGCCTCCCAATGTTAAAATTGATATAAAGTTACAACTTGCACCGTCCAATTTCATATTGAGAAAAAACATTTGATGCAGCACCCGATGCTAACGTCAATCTCACTTCGGCAATACTTCATGTGCGAAAACAACAGGTTATGAGTTCTGTTGCTTTGGCAATTGAAAAACTAAGAGCCTCTGGAAATAATATCAAACTGCTCGTTCCTCACACGATCGCCAATCAACGTCATATTGCCACTGGATCAAGTACCTACACCGATTCTTCATTTATCAATGGTGAAATTCCATCGAAACTCGCCTTGGCTTTTGTAAAAAGTGCCAGTGCCATAGGATCGTGGACAAGTTCGCCACATGAATTTGAATTATTTGGACTTTCCTCTCTTGTCTGTAAAGTAAACGGAATTCCTCTCTACAATTTATCCTTTGATAAATCCTATAGGACCCTATATGAGTTGACAATGCAATCCCTAGATCGAGATTCTCAACTATATGAAAATGGTATTACCGATTCAATGTTCGCAAAAAGCCATGGTATCATTGTTTTGGACTTGTCTGGTACTCAAGATATGAGTATTATCCGAACGGGTACTGTACGTTTGGAGTGTACCTTTGACAAACCTTTGACAGAGAGTGTAACATTAATCTCACTCAATCAATTTGAAACCTACTGGAAAATTACCCCCGATGGTAGTGTTCTTTTAGACCTGGCACCATGAACACCACTCAAATAATCAATGTATTTAACATGGATCCTTTTATGTCCAAATACAAATCCTATTGTATACCCTCAGATTTCCTTCAATATATTCATACTGTTAACAAAACCATTATCATTGTTAATAGTAGTCCGTCGACTGTGCAGACGGGTCATTGGCTATGCATCTATCAAACAGCGAAGAATATAGAATTTTTTGATCCTCTTGGTCTACCATATGCGTTCTACACACCACACATCAAAAACTACCTTGAAGGAAGTGAGAAGACAATTATTCAAAATCGGATGCGAGTACAGGATCTATCGACCAAAAGCTGTAGTTTTCATGCATTACTTTATTTCATTTTTCGATGTCTTGATTATACTTTCAGTGAATTTCTCAACATTTATGTACACAGTCCACGTTTGAATGACTTTCTAGCAGAAAATACCCTCTCAGACCTGTACAGTATTGATTTCAGTGCCCTAAGAATAAAGTGTTTTAAAAATGTGTGTGAATTTGTTTATTAATAAAATATGTGTGCATTATAAAAAAGTCTATTGTCTTCATTTGTTTAGGTTTCTTCTTCTTCATAGTCATTTAGATTGTCATCATCGTCATCATCATCATAGACATCGTCATCGACAACGATTAGTGGTGGGAGATCATTTGGATTCAACTTGTACTGATCCTGGCGTGCAAAGTCCGGATCACATTTTTCACAATATATTGTAACTTCATTTTTATTAAATCTTCTTGTGAAGTCAATGATACTATTACGATTCATATTGAAAAATTCACCTCTTTCTATCTGATTATTTGAAGTAATGTCGCACACAATATTCTCATATGAAGAATCACTTTCTGTCAAAGCCAAATAAAAATTGCTAGGTTTATAATCATTACTTGCATTGTCCTCACAACGATGACGCAGGAACCATACTCTCTTCATGTTTTTACAATTGAAATGTGCTCCAAATTCTTCTTCCCAATACAATTTAAAGCCGCGACGATACCAATCCTTAGAAATAAACTGAAGTCACGTTTAGGGTTTTTTCCAATCATACCAGGGTAAGTATTTTCCCACTGGTCATACTTATCAAAATGACAATTGGAGCATAGATATCCATTAGGATGAGGGTCACAAGTCTCTTCAAAACATGTATTACAGTCCTTAATTTGTACAGCATATCCTTTATGCAATTTACACGAATTGCATAGTCTACACTTTTCATTATAGTCATCAACTGTAGTACAGTTCTCACATGAAGACCAGCTGCCCAATGCATATAAACATAGTGAACATGTATGAAACATTTTTCCGATGTTGTACCTCTCACTGCCAGAAAGAAACTGACTCAAAATCAATAAAAACTAACAATGTCTTCTAGGAGGAGGAGGAGGAGTAATCGAGCATCGTCACAAAAACTTATTTCCTATTGTTTTAAAGAATGAATTTCTAGGTAGTGGTTAAAAGCAGAATCACAATGTCATTTTGCTTCGTTTCAATTAATATATCAATAAATTGAGTAAATGCATTTGATTCGCAATGCATAAGCTTCATACAATAATCCAAGGATGGAGAATCAGATCCCATTATACAGTTAAGTATTTCTAGAGAAAATATTTTCCGTTGAAGAGATAATTCCTAAAAGTCATCATCTAACACTAAACATTTTTCCAATTTGACTAGATTCCGTAAGATCTTCTGTTTCTCAAATCCAATCATTCTTGATACTCCCATTACCAACTATAGACTAAAATAACAATCGCAAGTTTCTACTTTGTGCATAATCTCAATACCTATTGGACAACACCACCACCACCCACCATAGAGAGAGAGAGAGTGGAGTAGACGATCATCTACAGTGTCTAATCAAAAAAAAAACATTATAAGAAAAAACATTTTTATTGACAGAAATGTAATAAAAGAATATATTTTCACTCTCTTTGCGTTATATGAGTCAATCCATTTTCCTCAATGTGCTTCATAATAGCATTCAATCCATGCTGTAGTCGTGATAAATACATTATATTCACTTTTGCAGCAAAGCATAATTGTTCATCTGACTTAAATTTACTCAATGATATAACGTATCTGCCAAACATCTCATCCCACTCAAATGTTAGTCGGGAATCCTTTCCAATTTCAACTGCTACATTGGGGGCTCTTGTCTTCACAACATCACTGTCGGCTCCTTCGAGGTGTAATAGTGTGAAACTACTTATTCTCACAATATGTGAACGTTTATTTCTCCAATTTGAAATAATGTAAACTATTCAAATTCAACTTATTGACTGAGATACTAACTCGGTATCGGACTTTTTATATCCACGCTCACTAGCATGAAAACATCACGCACTTTGAACACAGATCAACACGAATTTTCACGGTGGTTGAATTCCGGTCATTACACTGTCTGCTTGTATTGGCGGGACTGTCTCGTTGTAAGCATTGTAGATATATGGTGGGACTGTCTCGTTGTAAGCATTGTAGATATATGGGGAGACACCCTCGTTGTAAGCATTGTATACATACTACTGACGTCATACCCGAGTGACTCCTCTGCCCTCTTCCCTCTGGCTTGCTCTTTACTGTTCCCATTAATAAAAGCCACAACTTTTTGCCTGTGAATGGTACATTGATCATATTGGTTGCCGTCTTAGGACCAACCTAGTAAAGAACGAACCATAGTCCATGATAACAGAGAATTTAAAGCTATTTTGAAAAAAGTACTTTATACAGTGACACATTATTTACATGAAGAAGAGCCCTTGAGAAGAGCTGTTATGATGCCGTCGAAGAATTTTCGACATACGAGAAATATTCATAATAAACTTGATGAGAAGACGAAAAAATTGGAAAAGTACCAAAAACATTAATATCAAATAAATTTACTCCTTTGAGCCATCTTAAGTCTGTCAATGCCTAACAACTTTAATTTTAATAAAGATTTAAGTTGGTATAGTTCGAAGTTTGCGAAATTTTTAGTATAGCGTCATATTCTGTCCACATTGCCGCGCTGAATTATGAGACTAAATCAGCTAAACTTATTGGTTAAATTACATTTTATCAAAGGAAAGCTAAACATTAATATCAAATAAATCTACCCCTTTGAGCCATCCATAGCTATCAATCACTGCCTAATAACTCTGATTTTAATAAGAAAAAAAAAAAATGCTAGTTATCTTAAATTTCCAAAATTTTTAGTGCAGCGTTATGTTTGTGTCAATGTTGCCACGCTGAATTATGAGACTACATAAGCTAAACTTATTGGTTGAATTTGGCAAGGCTTTTCATCTCTCTCTCTCTCTCTCTCTCTCTCTCTTTCTCTCTCTCTCTCTCTCTCTCTCTCTCTCTCTCTCTCTCTCTCTCTCTCTCTCTCTCTCTCTCTCTCTCTCTCTCTCTCTCTCTCCTCTCTCTCTCTCTCTCGCTCTCTCTCTCTCTCTCTCTCTCTCTCTCTCTCTCTCTCTCTCTCTCTCTCTCTCTCTCTCTCTCTCTCTCTCTCTCTCTCCCTCTCTAAAAAAAAAAAAAAATAAAATAAAAATCTATTGATCCCTAATTATACCTTCAATTGATACACCTTTAAAGGAAAGGTGCATCTTCAAAGGAAGTTTACATTTTCCTTAAGTAATTGCTGTCACATGTTTCTAGCTTATTTGTTGCTGATTTCTTACTCCTGTCTGCTACCACGGGTTTTACAAATGCCTAAGTGGGTAAATGCATATGGTTTTTCTTTTCACTGTCCTTGGAAATTTTCAGAAATTTCTCTCCCCCCCCCCCATACTTTTGATTAAGGGTCGTCGTGATTTCAAACTATTTGACACCGACCTTAAAACTCAAAACGTCCTCAGAGGGATGAAGGTCGTAAGTGCCAAGCAGAATGAGTAAAAGAGGAGGCAACAGTAAACCCAAAATTTTTTCTTTTGTTCTGCTTTTTACCATGTCAAAGAACTCTTCAGAGGCATTCGAAATACAGAAAATATTTTGAAATGTAACAGAGAAGGATCTCATTAAACTATCCTCAAAATTTGAACAGTATGGAATGGATGAAGACCTGAGCTGCCAAAGGTCCATTTGCAATGAACAGAAAATTTAATGAAAAATTTTAATTGGCTCAAGTTTTTCTTTTGGCTAATTCTAATTGGCTAGTTGAATTGTGAAATCCAATTGTGAACGGGTCTTTAGTAGGTTAAAAGAGGCATCACGTTGCCCTAAAGAACCTTGAGAAATTTTTATCTTCAGTAGCATTAAAATTTCTTAAATACTGAAAATATCTCTATTGTAAAAGAAAATTGTTTGGATTTTTTTTCTCTCGAAATGATGGATATAGTAAAGTTTTTTTTTTTGTTTTCTAAATGTGTAATTTTAGTATTACACTTGAATATTAGACGGAAGGACTGACATAAATAATTACACATGAAGGTTAATTTTTTCAAAGTAAAGGTGTTTGTTTTACATTGTATGGCGGCCACTTGCGCAGTAGCCAGCTTTTACTTAACACCTCTTGCATTTGACCTCTATTATAATTTGGTAAGCTTTAGACCTCGCCAAACTGAGTTAAGTCTTACACCAAGCAAGCTATTCATTCTGCCATATTTAGCTTTGCTCGCTACCGAAAGTGTTGTATTAGCTATTGCTATTTTGCTTACCCCCTACACCAACAGTGACTTGCGATCAACCAAAAGGACATTTTTCTGCCAAATATTCTTGACAGCTTCGATATTTATCCTTTGTATTGCCTCAATTATTCTTATATGTCTCAAGAAGCTAAGTATTATGTGGACGGCAATATTTATTATGATCATAATAACAAACGTGTCTTTGTTGTTGATTACATTCTTCTGCAGAATATTCAGTAAAGAATGTTCTGAATATTCTGAGGCTATAAAGCCTGGTCTTCTCACTCATAATAACCAGTCACCAAACGAGTCTCAGGAGAACTTGGGTCAATCCAAAAAACGTCTTAGTTGCACTGAAAAAATCATTCAGTGGTTTGAAAATTTCTTTGTTGGCGATCTTAATACAAGTTCTTGGTATTCTTGGGACTTCATAATCTTATGTACTAACTTCATATTTACTGTGTACCAATCATATCTATTGATCGATACCTTAGAAAGTTTTATGTTGCCTAGTGACGATGATGATGAATGGATGAATTATAATGATGGAGCTATGAAGATTGCAGGATTATCGGTGTTCAACATTGGGATTGTTTTTTTAATTTTCTATTCTTTGGAGAGCTTATGCTATACTTGCCATAAGGCAGCTGAATATATTGGTAGCTCTCGACCGCAAAATACTACTTCATTTTGTTCGAGGGATTCTGGAGCTTCTTCGACTGGCTTACACAGAGCGGATATAAAAATCCATCTTCCATAACAGTGATGCCACGTCCCTTAGGGATTAAAGCTTCTGTTTTGGTTCTCGGACTAATATCCCCCGTCTTAGCACAAATGATAGATCATGGATTCATGCTCGTAACAATGAAACTTAGATCCAATAGGAGAGACGAAAGAAAACCAACAGAATTAGAAGAAACTGAATTCGCCAGGAATGACACAGAGTTTAATAGACTACAGAACAACTTAGTTTTTTTGGGTATAATTCTTGGTGTGATTGATCTCACAGTTTTATTTAGCGCTGATAAACTAAGTCAGAGAGGTTACGCTGAATCTCTGAGCGAAAAAAAAATTAAGAATGGCAAACTAATGTTGGCTGATAAAGAAAAGTGGGTGAATGATATTATAGATTCTGCGAACAGCGAAAAGATCACAGAATTATTCGAGTTTATAGTTCTCACATTTATTGCCATTTTCAATTCTCCTCTAACAGCAAATGGTTATGGTTTGGCAATGCGAGCATGGTTAGGAATTAAAGATCCAATTACAGATCCGAATATTAAAATTTTCTTTTGGAAGTTTCTAGAGCAATTCTTTGTTCATAATTGTAAAATTTTTTCTATTTGTTTTGTTGTATATACATTACTCCCAAAAGAATATAAATCAGATTTAATAACGGAACATAAGCCAGAGGCTATAATTGTAATCCTTATTTATTTCATTGCTGTTCACCTAATAAATGGTATACATTTAGACAGGACTTGGGCTGATTTGTGGGAGCAATTCAAGGTGATTTCTGGGAGAAACGAACTGAAAAAAACAGACCAAAAACATGAGCCTAAACCGGAAAAAACTGGACTAAACCGCGGTTTTAATACAAGTGACCGTTTGAAAAACTTATGTTACCCTGCCCGTCTCACTCTTTATGTTCCAATAGCTTTAATCAATGCCATATACAGAGGCATATTTTTTGAGCCATTTTACAACTCTCCAGCCACAATTATCTTTTACCATTCTAGTATGCTTTCTGTTGTTGTGGTAGCCATAAGTACTGGAATGAGTTTTGTTCCTCCATCAGTCCACCCGAATTCTAATATATTTTTCGGCTTATTTCTGTCTGGGTCTATCATAGGCATTATAGTAGCAATAGTTTATTTTTTTATATCGCCGATCATACATAACGATGTGAACTTTAGTCCCAATGAACAGAAGAGAAAGGCAGATGACTACTGGGAGGGTATAAATGGACGGCTCTAAATGATTTTGTTTATTGAATAATTAAGGATATTTGAGGAGCATCGTGTGGAAAAGCCAAAGGATAAAACTGAGGCTCCTTTAAGGAGAGCAAAATTATATCTTTAAAGAGATAGAAATCGCTGTCAAGAGAAAGAAATCGAAGACAAGAGAAAAGATGCTTGTAAAAAGCTAAGAGATGAAATTTAGGCTCCTTTAAAGAGAGGGAAATCGAAGTCAAGAGAAAAGATGCTTGTAAAAAGCTAAGAGATGAAATTTAGGCTCCTTTAAAGAGAGGGAAATCGATGTCAAGAGAAAAGAAGCTTGCAAAATCTAAGGGATGAAATTTAGGTTCCTTTAAAGAGAGGGAAATCAATGTCAAGAGAAAAAATACTTTTAAAAAGCTAAGAGATGAAATTTAGGCTCCTTTAAAGAGAGGAAATGTGTCAAGAGAAAAACTTTAAAGCAAGAGATGAAATTAGGCTCCTTAAGAGAGGAAATGATGTCGAGAAAAAATACTTGTAAAAGCTCAGAGATGAAATTTAGGCTCCTTTAAAGAGAGGGAAATCTAAGTCAAGAGAAAAGATGCTTGTAAAAAGCTAAGAGATGAAATTTAGGCTCCTTTAAAGAGAGGGAAATCGATGTCAAGAGAAAAGATGCTTACAAAAAGCTAAGAGATGAAATTTAGGCTCCTTTAAAGAGAAGGAAATCGATGTCAAAAGAAAAGATGCTTGTAAAAAGTTAAAACATGAAATTTAGGCTCCTTTAAAGAGAGGAAAATCGAAGTCAAGAGAAAAGATGCTTGTAAAAAGCTAAGGGATGAAATTTAGGCTCCTTTAAAGAGAGGGAAATTGATGTCAAGAGAAAACATGCTTGTAAAAGCTAAGGGATGAAATTTAGGGTCCTTTAAAGAGAGGGAAATCGATGTCAAGAGAAAAAATACTTGTAAAAAGCTAAGAGATGAAATTTAGGCTCCTTTAAAGAGAGGGAAATCGATGTCAAGAGAAAAGATGCTTTTAAAAAGATAAGGGGTGAAAATTAGACTCCTTAAAAAAGAAAGAAATCAATGTCAAGAATATAAATGCTTGTAAAAATCTAAGGGATGAATGAAATTAAGGCTCCTTAAAGAGAAAGTAAACAAGTAAGTAAAATATTTTTTAAAAAGTAAGAGATGAAATTGAGGTTCCTTTAAAGAGAGGGAAATCAATGTCAAGAGAAAAGATGCTTGTAAAGCTATGGGATGAACTTTAGGGTCCTTTAAACAGATGAAAATCGATGTCAAGAGAAAAGATGCTTGTAAAAAGCTAAGAGATGAAATTTAGGCTCCTTTAAAGAGAGGGAAATCGATGTCAAGAGAAAAGATGCTTGTAAAGCTAAGGGATGGAATTGAGGTTCCTTTAAAGAGAGGGAAATCGATGTCAAGAGAAAAGATGCTTGTAAAGCTAAGGGATGAACTTTAGGGTCCTTTATACAGAGGAAAATCGATGACGAAAGAACAGATGCTTCTAAAAAGCTAAAGGATAAAATTGAGGCTCTTTTAAAGAGAAAGAAATCGATTTCAAGAGAAAAAATGCTTTTAAAAAGCTAAGGGATGAAATTGAGGTTCCTTTAAAGAGGACCTCAGACATTTGAAGAGATCAGATATTTGAAGAGACAAAATTAGCAATTGTAACAGAAAAGGGGGAAAAACCCAAAACGAAGGAAAGTAGGCACAGCAAGTTTGATTAACTGCCTGTTTGATAACATGCTTGCAACTTCAATAAGTGAGGAAGAAGATTCAGCAGATAATATTGATCAGCAACTAGAAAGGTAAATGAGTGAGGCTGTCATTGACAGGAAAAAAGCTGTCTGTTAGTGTGGTGGCGAAATAAGAGTGATTTCAAGAGACTGTCGCAACTTCCTCGGAAGTATCTCTCCTGTCCGACCTCTTCTGTCCCAAGCGAAAGAGTTTCCACCACAGTTGGAAACATTTATGATGACAAACCAAAGTCTCTGAAAGGAGAAAATACAGAAAAGTTGTGCTTACTGCATCACCACTTGCCCCAGTTGGATTGGATTTATTAAGCACTGTCCAGACTAGAACTTTATTTGGTTGAATTGTTTCTTCTAAATCTTTACTGAATAAGTCTTTTTTGTATGATTTGAAATCCACGTTGAATTATCTAGGCTGTTCTTTGGTGGGTAACAGATTAGGGAGAAACATATGAGTATAAATATGGGCAAAGAATGCGGGGTTTCAACTTAATGTTTTTTCCGGAGAAGAATTTATCGGCAATTTATATTGGTATCTTATCGGTAAGATACTAATATATCGGTGTCGGGCCCAAAAAATCTGTATGGGTCAGGGCGTAACTGAGACCTGTCGTCTCATACTGTTTATGTCTGTTTTTATAGTTAATTTGACAACATTCTTGTTTTGGTCATAATGCTCTTGTTTTTAAGCTACTTGTTAATCTTGACTTTCATTTCTTTCTTTCTCTATAAGTTTCCTGCTTCGATCTTTTGGTCATAAAGCTCTTATTTTTAAGCTACTTGTTAATCATGAGTTTCATTTCTTTCTTTCTCTATAAGTTTCCTCGTTCGATCTTTTGGTCATAATGCTCTTATTTTTAAGCTACTTGTTAATCTTGACTTTCATTTCTTTCTTTCTCTATAAGTTTCTTCCTTCGATCTCCACTCCACCTGTTGTCTACTTCCTTGTTGATCAAGAGAAAGTTTCTTCTTCCTCCGATTATTTAACATCCCTAATTATCAAAGAAAGGGCAAAACTAATAAACCTACGTTATATGTAATTGCGATTTTAAGAAACAAATTTACCATTGTTATTTAAAAGTTCAATACTATTAAAACGATGTGCTATCTAAGGATTTTCAATTGATATGAACTTAAACGTCTTTGGGGGAGAATGGTAGTTATTACGCCACAAAGTTGCAGAGCAAACCACTTTTCTATGGCACCGTTGGTGAGTTATGACAGTCGCATGATGCCATGACGTCATATTGGTATTTGAACGTAATAAATAGAAAAAAAAATAGTTTTGTTTAAAAATTATATCTTGCTGGAAACCCAATCACTTTTGGTCGATAACCCCTGGGGAAAACGAATGAACTCGTGTTCGTGATCTTTCTTCTGGCAAAGCAAAATAAAAAAAATCCACATTTTGCAGATAAGAGCTTAAAACCCGATGAGCTTGAATTTCTGATATGCTGAAACTGACGATGTGATTTCCATTCAGAGAGCTTGACGTTTAGGGAGTCTTCCCCCCTTCTTCAAAAATCAGGCAAGATTTCTCATATTCGTAGTTTTAATGGGTAACATAAAACCTGATAAATTTCATATATTTGGAAAAAGCATAAACAGTTTATTCTTTTAATGTAACTAGCCTACTGTTATCAAAATTTCGTTTTTTAGAGTTTCAGTTACTATTGTGCTGAATCGATCTTTTATTTCGAGGTGATTGTTGTCTTTTAAATTTTTTCAACGAAAATACAAGATAAGAAATTTTTTAAATAAAGAAATAAAACAAGATATCTTTCAGGGCCCAGGGGGCAATATATAGTTTAAATGTAATATGTAAAATTTATATGTAAACAGGTTTTAATAATAAAAAATTATAATTATTATTTAAAATTTGAATGCTATTATATCAATGTGGTATCTTAAAAATTTGAATCGATATGAACCAGGTCCTATTTAAGGAAAATCGTAATTTGGCGCCAAAAATGACAGAACATACCACTTTTCGTTGGCACAGTTGGTGAGTCATGTCATGGTGTTGCTTGACGTCATACTGGTAATTGAATGTAATAGATACCAGAAAATGCAGTTTTTTTTTTTAATTGAATCGTGCTCCAACGAAATCACTTTTAGTCACTGAATAAGAAAATTTCAAATTTTAATTTTCGTTCGAATGACCCTTCTCCCGATCTTAAAGAACCATTGGATCGATACAATCACCCCTGGGAAAAAAAAAAAAAAAAAAAACATAAGTGATTTTCATTTTGGTAAAAAATACGAAATTCCACATTTTTGCAGGTAAGAGCTTAAAACTTTAACAGTAAGGTTTTATGATATGGTGAAACTGATGATGTGACTTCCATTAAGATCACTTGACTTTTTCTTGTAACAGTTCACGCGAGTCCACCCACAGTTCACAGTCCGCAACAGTTCGGAACAGTAACAGTAGCACTCCCAACACAACTGGTACCAAAAAGCTGAAAAGGCACAGGAGTACAACAGCAAGCCAACAGCAACAGCAAAGGACAGTAGCAAACCCAGCGTAGTCACATAATGAAGCCAATTTGCATTATCCCTATCCAGTTTAACGATCAAACTTAGAAGTGGATCGTTACTGAATTATGTAACACTTCAATTAAAGAAGAAATTTAGCGACTGGGGAAAAGCTAGTATTTTTTTTTTATAAATGACGGCATGCAAAATTACCGATTTGGGATGAATCCAAACAGCTAAAGCAAAAAGCATGAAAAAATGTCTCAGGTAATTGATACACGAAAATGAAGCGCAGCGAGACCTGTGGTAAGCGACGTGCGATAACAAGCATCACAACCAATCCCAAATGAAAATAATGAACAAAGAAACCTGCAGTTACAAGAAAAGAGAGATTGATGATCACATCGAGTGGTAAACAAAATATAGGGTTAGAAGAGAAGCAACAGTAAGAATCACAACAAATCCCAGGAGAATGTAAATTCTACAAAATGGATGATTCTTTGATGCATTAACAGGAAGAATGAATTGAATTCAATCCAGAATTTCTTAATTCAATTGAAATCGGTGATTTGATCACCTCATGACTAAAAACTAAAGAATAACATTATGATTATGCTAATGCACAATGTACCATGGAATCATGATTGGTTGGTATTGAGCTATATACTAACGTAATTAAATAAAAATATAGCCACTGGGAAAAAGCTGAAAATTTTGTTTTTGGTATCATGCAAAATTTTGGTCATGCAAAATTACACATGATTTTGAATCAATCCGGACAGCTAAAGCAAAAGGCATTGGAAAATTTCTGAGGTAATTATGCACAAACATGAAGCACAACAAGATGAAGGCTAGAAGATATACGGCAACAAACATCACAACGAATCACAATGAGGTGAAACTCTACCATAACCAATGGAATCAAACTTGAATGTCATCTATTCTTCAATCCAGTCCAGGGCTCAGGCGCGCGAACATGGAATGAAATACAAGAATGTTCAGGTAAATGAAGAATGAAAAGGATATTTTTTTTATAACGACAGCAAAGTGAGCAAATAATCTACCTGATAAAGTCACATTATTTTTTTGTTGGACATTTTGCTTGTGCGATTAAGAATCCAGCTTATGCGTGCATACCTTATTTAGGCCAGAGATTTTACCCCCCCCCCCAAAAAAAAAAACAAACAGGGTTTAGGTTTTATCTAAGTGAAACCCCCTAACCAAAGTGCAACCAATTTTCTTCTTGATGGTACCCTTCGCCTTCGTGAAACCGGAGCTAACCAGCAGCATGTCCATCGAGAACAGAACGAAAATGACGTTGAAATAGAATGAATAGCATTCAACGTCAGGCCCATCAGCGTCATTCACCGTCCACGTCAAGAGCAGCATTTAAGTCAAGAGTTGAAAATAGACTAATTACAATTGGCAATACCTGCATTATTGCCAAGTATCATTTATCGATACTAGCAAAGACTATGGCCAATTTTGTACCAGTTAAGCTGCCAAGATCATGCTTCTCTGATGTAAGGCCTTTCTTTCCTGAATTTTGTTTTGCCTTCAGGCCTTAGCCCTCAAAGTAGGAGTACAAAAAGTATCAAAATAACAGCAAAATTAAGTGGCAAAATATCGAGATTTCAAAAAGTGTCGATCACTTCGATAACACCAGCAATGCCAAATCAACTAACATTAGACAATATTTCCTATAAATACTTTTACCCATGGTATAGTATGCTCTTTAGTCTTTGAGCCCCGATAAATGACATCCCCCACCCCCGCACAATACTTAGGGCAAGGGCTGTCAGTTATGCATTTCGCTCGTTATAACCGCTTGGAAAATCTTGAGACAAACTGAAAGGTGCTTTTTGGTTCTTTTAAAGACGTTTTTAAACTTTCGACAACATTTTAAACTTTTATTCTTACGAAATGTCAGACTTTAAGAGATAAATATCATTTTCAGCCTTTTGGTTTAGATCGAATTGTAGCATATGTTCTTATTAGCTTAATATTTGACAGAGTCCCTACATGGGGCCCAGTACATTAAACTAATCTTTGAAAAGCCAACCACGACTGCGACAACTTGCGAACGTGAATACAACTGCGATTACTGCTTACTGATCTTTTAGCTAATCTTTAACTGATCTTTTAGCAAATATTTTGATATTATGACTAAAAATTAACTTTTGACTAGAATTGTCATTCATAGCCCTATCTCGTCAACCTTCAGTCTTTTAGCTAAGATCAAATAAATTGTCAAATAAATATAAACTGGCCAATAATAACTACAAATAATTATGCCCAAGAGTATGGTTAACTTATAAGAGTTAAAACTGGGATTACTGTCGACAAAAACTATCAACGTCATCTACCGTTTGGCGATACTACGAATTTTTCCAGAGTAGTAATAATAATCCATTTAATTAGTGTAATCGGTAAAATTGGGGTAGTAATAAGCGTCTGATCAAAGTTCCGGACGGAAAAATAATTACAGAGCTTGAAAAACTCCAAAGCGTCGCCCAACGCTAGACGGAACTGATAGTTGTCTTTTTTTTTTGTCGACACTAGCGCAAGTTCACACTCTTATAGGTTACCCATACTCTTTGGACTATGGCTATAAATTGACCTATAAATGACTATGACAACCAACTGACTATAAATTAGCAAAAAAACTAGTAATATTAACAACCTTATTTCCTGATTCAAAAACCAATTTACGCGTCAGAACAAACAAATTTAATGCAGAATCCTTTATATAGTAAAATAGCTCAGTGAAACAGAAGACAAACAGAAAGAGTTAAAACAAGTTCACTCACTAACTCTCAATAAGTTCATATTCTTCCTCAGATGAAGGCGAACTACTAACCTTTTCCTCGTCTCCTACAAATAGAGGAAAAGAGGTAATAAAAGAGAGGAAAATAAATATAAAGAGAAAATAAAAAAGGAAACAAATAAACAAAAAGAAAATAATAAAAAAATAAACAAAGTCAGAAAACACACGTCAAATAGAGAGCAAATGACACGAATATAAGATACAAAGATACAAATACATTGGAAATATTAAAAAGAATAGATACAAATTAATAGACTGAAGAAAACAATAGCTAGGTATTGGGACAAAATAGAGGCTGAACAAAAAAGAGCTTACCCACAAAATAACATTAGCAATTTAATTCTTATACCAAAGAGTATTGGCAACTTATAAGAGTGGAAACTGGCGCTGGTGTCGACAAAAAGACATCAACGCCACCTAGTGGTCGGCACCATTTGACAATTTTTTCAAGCTCTGTAAACGTTTTTCTGTCAGGAACTGAGATCGGACACTTATTACTACACTAATTTTACCAATTACATAACTTAAATTAATTCTTCTTATTATTACACTGAAAAAATACCAAGTGTCGCCAAACGCTAGATTGTATTTAGGGTTTTTGTCGACACTACCGCCAGTTCCTACTCTTGTAAGTTACACATTCTACAACAAAAGACGAATATAAAAAACTAGACCAAAAGGAGATGACAGAAGCCTGAAAACAAGTAAGGGGAACCAACAAATTATCCAGAAAACGAAAACAAGACAATTACAACTGAAGGAAACAGAAAGAAAAATATTAAAAAATGAAAAATAAAATCAAACGGTTAACTGCCATAGAACAATGGATGAACACGAAAAAGAGAGGAAAAAGAGAGGAAATTAGACAAGAAAAGAAAATGAGAAACCTAACCACCACAGAACAAAGGATAAACACACGTAAATTGCAGATATACTGAGAGATAAGTGCTGAAAAAGAAGAAATGAAAATCACAAACTACTTTAAACAAAG
Source organism: Artemia sinica (assembly GCA_027921565.1). NCBI lineage: Eukaryota > Metazoa > Arthropoda > Branchiopoda > Anostraca > Artemiidae > Artemia > Artemia sinica. Next base: position 38,457,400 of record CM051259.1, on the reverse strand, counting down.
ATGAACATCTATATCCTATGTCTACGATAGCCACCTCTATAGCGTCTATATCGATCAAAAGTTTCCTAGAATAAAACAATATTTTTAAACAAGCATAAACTAAAAAGATAGAAAAGTGTTGTTTTTTCCCTTTAAACAGGAAAAAATTGACATCAGTGGAAAAAAAACCCTCAATTAATTTCAATTAACTTAAGTACCCTCTCTAAAGCTGAAGTACGGTAAAGTTATTAGGGCTAAACCGCTTAAAACTGATAACTGACTAATACTTGGGGATTGGAGTAGTATTACAAACTGGTTTTCTTAATATTTCTGAGTTTATTTGCTGTTTTAAATTTTTTGTGGGTATACAAAAGGATTGATGATTATAACAAAGAAATTAAAAAAAAATAATTATTGTAAAATAAACATGCAAAACTTAAGCATGAGTAGAGTTGACATCCCCCGTGCCTTCTGAAGACCAGAACATAATTTGCACTTCACTGAAAACAGAAGACATTTAAAAGTTTTCACTTTTTGACTTAAATGAATAAAAAATGATTAAAACTTAAAGGAACAAATATCAGTATATATTAAACTGACAATCCACGGTCATTTTTTTTCAGTAAAGTGACAATTATGCTCTGGTCTTAAGAAGGCATGGGGGTTATCAACCCTACTCATGTTAATTTTGCTCGTTTTGAATTTTACTCCCTTATGTATCGTAATTTCTGGCCGTTTTGGGTTGTATTTATTTATTGATCCAGTCGTTCTCGATATATTGCTGAAGTGTCTTATTGGAAACCATTCACACAGTGCCTTTTGTTTAGTTTTAAAGAACATTTGTTTTTAAAGCATAATGGGCCAATTGCATAATTGTGGGAGGTTGACATGCCCAACATCCCTAGAAATATAGTTACTGGACTGTTCTACTATGCTGAACAAACTGGCTGTCTCAAAATATTGACTGAATGTGTTTGGAAAAGGAATGGGTTTCGGAGGAGGGCTGCTTGCCCTCCAATCTCTCTTGACTCTTAAAAAGGGCACAAGAGCTTTTAATTTCCAATCGAATTAGCCCTTTAAAAGTTTCAATGATATTTCTAGCCATTATAGAGCGGCGCTGTCTATGATATTGCTTATATGCCCTTTCGAAAACCTGCATGCATACAGTTTTTCGTTTAAAACTCCCTCTGAAGTTTCGAAAAAGGTTTTACCTTAATACCCTAAGTGTCAGTAGTTACAGTAACTGTAGTGGTAGCATTAGTAGTACACACGTAGTGCCTTCTGGCTAGTTCAAAATCCACCACAACTTACCCTAAAAGGTCTAAAATAACAATGTAAGCCGTTCTTCGGATACTGGTTTATCACCTTTTTGAAAATCTACATGCTCATAGTTCGTTTTAATTTAATTCAACATCCGCCTAAATATTCCTTCAAGGCTTCACCTTAATACTCTTATCTTGCGTAGTAGCAATAGTTGTAGCATCATTAGTAGCAGTATGTGCATAACACTTTTGGTTTCTTAAACAACCTTTAACAATGGCTGAAATTTCAACTTAGTACCATCAATTGTTCCTGAAGCATTTCTGATACGTCCGCATGACAACCTCTAGAGGCTATGTGGGCATCGATTTAGTTCCGTACAGTTTCAATATTTCCCAAAATTTACGCCTGAATACCGCTAGTTTTAGTAGCAGTAGTAGTAGTACCAGCAGTAACAGCAGTAGCAGTAGAAGTAATAGAAGTAGCCTTAGCTTTAGTGGCAGTAGTAGAGGTAGAAGTAGCAATAATAGTAGCAGTAGTAGTAGTATGATTAAAAGCAGTAGAATTAGGAAGCAAATATTTTCTTTCGGCTAGTTCAGCATCCCCCATAACAAGACCTGTTAGTTTCAACTTCACATACTAAACTGTTCCTAAAATAATGCTATTACGCCCTTTAGACGACCTGAATACAGAAGAGGTGTTGTGATTCAGTTCACTTTCCACATGCAAAATTTCCTGGAAATTTCATCGTTATACCCTTAGGCGTAGTTGTACTAGTAGTCACAGTAGTAGTATCGGTATTACTAGTAGTAGTATTAATGGTAACAGTTACGCCCTTTTGACAATACGTATAATCATAACGTATAAACCTCCGGAATTTTGATAAAAAAGACTCTACTAAAAGCCTTACCCCTTCTTTGCTTTACTTATTTTGCTCTTACTTAACTACTCTTACTATTTCACTCTTACTTTACAGACAAAATTTTCGATATACAAAAAAGTAAAGTAAAAAATGAAATATTAAAACTTCCAAAAACTGAAACAAAAAAATCATGTAGTCATGTAGGCATTGTCCAAAAACATTATAAATACAGCCCTAGATACACATTTTAACATATTTTCCCCAAAGATCTCCTATGATTAAAGTCTTTGGGCATATCGTGGAGGAGCTATTCATTTCTCTTCTTTATAATTGTGCACAGGTATTAAGGTGGGAATCAGGCAAGAGGCTAGGAACTTTCTGAAAAGAGAGGACATTTATCTCTACATTACCAATTTTTCCCTTTGTATTCTATTTTTGTGTGCTCTGTAATTCTTTTTTTATCGCGATTTCCTTGTTTGTATATTTTTGTTTATGTATATGACCCCTTGGGTTTTAAAATACACTGATTTATCAGTCTATATTTTAACCGGATATAGATTTATTTTATAAATAAGTTCCGTAGATAGATTTTAGCTAAATCATCGGCCTAGATTAATTAGTGGTAATTTACTGGTAATTAGTTAGATTATTGAGTTGTGATGGGGTCAAATTTCAAAACTAAATAAACTAAATATTTACACATAGAAGAAACTTTCAAAAGTTTTTGAATTAAAATCAAGTTGGTGGACTTCGATAAAAAAAAAAAAAATGAGAGCCATAGCTAATTGGAGCAAAGCCAAGACAGCTAGTTCAGTGAGAGGCAAAGCCGGCATAACCCTTTTTCAAAATTATATAAAAAAATATATCATTTCACTCGTTGACACATGGTCTATCATCCATCCTAGGGCAGAATTAAGGTAGGTAGGCATGGAGTAATTGTTAGGCTCTCATTGAGAGCGTAGGAATAGTCTGGCAACAGACTAGCAACAGCCTAGCAACTAAGTATTAACTAGCTCAAACGTCAACTAGTATTAGTTAATCCTATTAAATAAGTATTAACAAGCCAGGAACTAACTAGCAACATCCTAGTAACCATGGGCGTACAGAGGGGGGGGGGGGCAGGGTGATGCTGCCCCCCCCCCCGGAGAATTTCAAATTTACACTATATATGGCTGAAAAAGCAGATGGTTGAAAAAGCAGAAGGTTGAAAAAGCAGTTGAAAAAAGGTATATGGCTAAAAAAAAGCAGTTGATAAAAGGTAGATGGTTAAAAAAGCTGGAAATAAACAGCTGGAATGACAGAATAAAACTCAAACAAGAAGCAATTATCCATAATGTCTTGGAAAGATTTATCTCTAATCCAAGAAGATTGATTAATGCTGAAGCTTGTTGATGATTTATGATTTTTGGTAATTACTTATTAATAAAGATTTCATAGGTATGATAGAACTTGCTACAAAAGGTTTGGTGAACTGACAATATAACTACAGCTTCCCCTCCCCGCCCTACATCACAGAATCGACTGCCTCCCCCTAGACAAGAAGCTACGTACACCCATGCTAGCAACTAAGTATTAAATAGCTCAAACTTCAACTAGAAAATAGCCTAGAAATAGTCGTGCAACAGCCTACCAACTAAGTATTATCTATCTCAAACGTCAACTACTATTAGTTAATATTATTAACTAAGCATCAACAAGTCAGGAACTAACTAGTAACAGCCTATCAACTAATTATTGACTAGCTCAAACTGTGGTGCAACTCATATCATCAAAACCCAAACTCTATAAAATGTAGATTTGAGAAGATCAATGAAAATAGTCTACTTTTTATGCTGATTCCAAAAATTCGAAATTTGGAGTTTAAAGCTACCTATAAAAGCTTAATAGAGCTCTGATTTTTGCTAATAGAATTTGTCTAAAAATTCAAAATACAAATTCAGGTATAAAAACCAGCCTAGTAATAGGCTCACTTACTAAGTAGCAATGAACTTGAAATTTGATGCTAGAACCAATGCTCGTATTTTGTCGAGTTTCAGCATTACATATTTTTTTTTTCTGGATGTGTTGGTTGACGCTACCAATACACACTAAATTAACTCTAAAATATTCAAGGCAACGCAATGTAGAGTAAGCATTTTTTAGTACAGGAATTTTTGTGCAAATATATTCATTAATCAGGTAAGCGGGTAGAGACTTTTTGGGAGGGGAAGAAGAGGGCGAAAACGGCAGGAAACAAGTAGAATACAAAAAATTAGATTACAAGTAGAATACAAAAAGTAGACTACAAAAGCATTTTGTCGAGTTTCAGCATTACGTTTTTTTTGTTGTTTTTTTTTTTTTGCAGGCAATCGGGTAGAGACTTTTTGGGAGGGGAAGAAGGGGGCAAAAACGGTAGGAAACAAGTAGAATTAAAAAAAAAAGAAAGAATTAAACTCCGAGTTCATGAAAATCTTCAAATCTCAGCAACAAGGACATCCTTTGTACGAGTTAGGGATCGTAGAAATTATAAGAACTGAAGTTGCACTGAAGAACTGAACTATTGAACTAAAGTTGTCCGAAAGGTATGGGGGTGCTCAGACTTAATAAATCGTAGTCAACGCAAAGCTCATACGTTAAAATCAGTAATCAGAGGCAACGCTACAGCGTTGCCTATAGTAAAGGCTATACGGCTCCAATGTTTTTTTTCCCCCAGAGGCACTTCATATGGACGGAGTCGTCGTATAAACTGCAAAGGCGGCTCATTCGATTGAAAATTGAAAGTTCTAGTGCCCTTTTTAAGAATCAAAAGTGATCGGAGGGCAACTAGCCCCCCCCACCCTTTTTTTCCCAAATGCATCTGATAAAAATTTTGCGATAGCCATTTTGTTAAAAATAGTTCAATGATCACATACCAAAAACTCCGGTGTCGACACAACCCCCAAGGGCCCGAGGGAAGGCGTTGTAAGTTATGCCCTGGGGGCATATATGGTACTTATGGAAGGAATGCTCGTATAAACTTCAGAGAAGGCTCATTTGATTGGAATTTAAAACTTCTAGTTCACTTTTTAAGAATCAATACATATCGGAGGGTAACCAACCTCCCCCCCCCCCTCACACCCGTTTTTCCCAAATGCGTCTGATAAAAATTTTGAAGTAGCCATTTTGTTAAAAATAGTTCGAAGATCATATAACAAAACTTCGGTGTCGACACAACCCCCCAGGGCCCGGGGGCAGGCGTTGTAAGTTATGCCCTGGGGGTATATATGGTTCTTATGGAAGGGATGCTCGTATAAACTTCAAAGAGGGCACACTTGCTTAGAAATTGAACGTTCTAGTTCACGTTTTGAGAGTCAAAAGGGATCGGAGGGCACCAAGCCTCCCCACACCCTCCACGACCTTTTTTCCTCAAACCCATCCGATAAGAACTTAAACATTTTTTTTAAATAGTTCAGAGACCATATATCAAAACTCCAGGGTCGACACAGCCCCCCCACCAAGGCCCGAGGCCAGGCGTTCTAAGTTATGCCCTAGGGGAATATATGGTTCTTATAGAAGGGATGCTCGTAAAATCTTCAGAGAGGACTCATTTGATTGGAAATTGAAAGTCCTAGTTCAGTTTTTGAGAGTGAAAAGAGATTCAAGGGCATCCCCCCCCACGCCCCTTTTTCCCCAAATGCATCCGATAAAAATTTTGAGATAGCCATTTTGTTAAAAATTGTTCAGAAGTCCGATAACAATAACTCAGGTGTCGACACAACCCCCAGGGCCCAGGGGCAGGCGTTATAAGTTATGCCCTAGGGCATATATGGTTCTTCTGAAAGGGATAATCGTATAAACTTGAGAGAGGGGTCATTTGATTGGAAATTGAAAGTTCGATTTCACTTTTTTAAAGTCAAAAGAGATCCGAGGGCAACTAGTCCCCTCCACGCCTTCTTTTCCCAAACCCATCTAATGACAATTTTGAGATAGACATTTTGTTAAAATATTTCAAAGGTCAGATAAGGAAAGCTCCGGTGTCAATGCCCCCCCCCCAGGGCCCAGGGGAAGGCGCTCTAAATTATGCCCTGAAGGCATGTATGGTTCTTATGAAAGGGATGCTCGTATAAACTTCATAGAGGGCTCATTTGATTGGAAATAGAAAGTCCTAGTTCATTTTTTAAGAGTCAAGCAATTGAAGGGCAACTAGTCCACCCCCCCCCCACGCCCTTTTTTCCTCAACCCCATCCGCTACAAATTTTGAGATAGCCATTTTTTTTAAATGTTCAAAAATTAGATAACAAAACTCCGGTGTCGACACAACCCCCCAAGGGCCCGGGGGTAGGCGTTGAAAGTGTTGTTCTGGTGGCGTATATGGTTCTTATGAAAGCGATGCTCGTATAAACTTCAGAGAAGGCTCATTTGGTTGGAAATTGAAAGTTTTAGTTCTAAAATTCAAAGGGGGCTCATTCGATTGGAAATTCAGAGTTCTAGTGCCCTTTTTAAAAGTCAAAAGATATCGGAGGGTAACCAGCCTTCCCCCACGCTCTTTTTTCCCAAATGCATCCGATAAAAATTGTGAGATAACCATTTTTTTTTAAATAGTTCCAAGATCATATAAAAAAACTGCGGTGTCGAAACAGCCCTCCAGGACCCGGGGCAGGCGTTGTAAATTACGCCCTGGGGGCATATATGGTTCTTATGCAAGGGATGCTCATATAAACTTCAAAGAGGGCTCATTTGGTTGGAGATTGAAAGTTTTAGTTCACTTTTCAAGAGTCAAAGGGATCGGAGGGCACCTAGCCTCTCCCCCTCCCCCTCCACGCCCTTTTTTACTCAAACCCATCGGAAAAGAAGTTATGCCTGGGGGAATATATGGTTCTTATAGAAGGGATGCTCGTAAGAACTTAAGAGAGGGTTCATTTGACTGGAAATCGAAAGTTCTAGTTCAGTTTTTGAGAGTCAAAAGAGATTGGAGGGCAACTAGCTCCCTCCCTCGCCCCCCTTTCCCCAAAGGCATCCGATAAAGTTTTGAGATACCCATTTTGTTATAAATTGTTCAAAAGTCAGATAACAAAAACTCAGGTGTCGACAACCCCACCCCACCCCCCAGGGCCTGGGGGTAGGCGTTGTAAGTTATGACCTGGGGCATATATGGTTGTTATGAAAGGGATGCTCATATAAACCTCAGAGAGAGCTCATTTGATTGTAAATTGAAAGTTTGAGTTCACTTTTTAAGAGTGAAAAGAGATCCAAGGGCAACTAGCCCCCCCCCCATGCCTTCTTTTTCCAAACCCATTTTATGAAAATTTTGAGATACGACATTTTCTTAAAAATAGTTCAAAGCTCGGATAAGAAAAAATCCGGTGTCAATACAACCCCCAAGGGCCCGGGGGAAGGCGTTCTATGTTATGCTTTGAAGGCATGTATGGTTCTTATGAAAGGGATGCTCGTATAAACTTCATAGAGGGCTCATTTGATTGGAAATTGAAAGCTCTAGTTCAATTTTTTACGAGTCAAGATATTGAAGGGCAACTAGCACCCCCCACGCCCTTTTTTTCCCCAAACCCATCCGCTACAAATTTTGAGATAGCCATTTTTTCCATTTTTTTAAAATTCTTCCAAAATTAGGTAACAAAACTCCGGTGTCGACACGACTCCCCGGGGCCCGGGGAGCAGGCGCTATAAGGGTTGTCCTGGGGGCGTATATGGTTCTTATGAAAGGGATGTTCATACAAACTTCAGAGAGGGCTCATTTGATTAGAAATTGAAAGTTCTAGTTCACTTTTTAAGAGTCAAAAGATATCCAAGGGCAACTAGCCCCCCTCCCACACCCTTTTCCCCCCAAACCCATCCGATAAAAATTTTGAGAGAGCAATTTCGTTAAAAATAGTTCAAAGGTCAGATGAAAAAAAACCTGTGTCGACGCAGCCCCCCATGGCCTGAGGGCAGGCGTTGTAAGTAATGCTCTGGGGGCATATATGGTTCTTATGGAAGGGATGATCGCATAAACTTCGGAGAGGGCTCATTTGATTGGAAATTGAAAGTTTTCGTTCACTTTTTAAGAGTCAAAAGATATCGGAGAGCAACTAGCCCCCCCCCCTCCAAGCCCAATTTTCCTCAAACCCATTCGATAAGAACTCCGAGAGCCATTTTTTCAAAATGGTTCAAAGATCATAGAACGAAAACTACGGGGTCGACAATCTTTCAGAGCCCCGGGTAGGCGTTGTAAGTTATGCCCGGCGGGCATATATAGCTGTTATAGAAGAGACACTCGTATAAAATTCAGAGAGGGCTCATTTTATTACAAATTGAAAGCTGTATTTCAGTTTTTGAGAGCCAAAAGACATCAGAGGGCAACTATCCCCCCCACGCCTTCCAACCCCCCCCCACATGCATCCAATTAAAATTTTGATAGAACCAATTTGTTAAAAATAGTTCAAAGGTCAGATAAAAAAAAAACTCCGGTGTCAACACAACCCCCCAGGGCCCGGGGACAGGCACTGCAAGTTATGCCCTGGTGGCATATATGGTTCTTATGGAAGGGATGCTCGTATAAACTTCAGAGAGGGCTCATTTGAATGGAAATTGCAAATTCTAGTTAAATTTTTAAGATTCAAAGAGATCAGAGTGCAACTTGCCCCAACCCACGTCCTCTTTTCCCAAATGCATCCGATACAAATTTTGAGTTGGCCGTTTTTTTAAAATAGTTCCAAGGTCAGATAACAAAAACTCCGGTGTCAACACAACCACCCAGGGCCCGGGGGGCAGGTGTAGTAATTTATGTCCTGGGGCCATATATGGTTCGTATGAACCATAAAGGGATGCTCGTATAAACATCAGACAGGGCTCATTTGATTTGAAATTAAGAGTTCTAGTTTACTTTCTCAGAGACAAAAGAGATCGGAGAGCAACTAGCCCCCCCCCTCCATGCCCAATTTTCCTCAAACCCATTCGATAAGAACTTTGAGAGCCATTTTTTCAAAATGGTTAAAAGGTCATATAACGAAAACTACGGGGTCGACACAATCCTTTAGGGCCCGGGGTAGGCGTTGTAAGTAATGCCCGGCGGGCAAATATAGCTGTTATGGAAGGGATGCTCGTATAAACTTCAGACAGGGCTCATTTTATTGCTTGAAAGCTGTAGTTCAGTTTTTAAGAGCCAAAAGATATCAGAGGGCAACTACCCCCCCCCCCCCACGCCTTCCCCCCCCCCCCCCCCACATGCATCCGATGAAAATTTTGATGTAGCCAATTTGTTAAAAATAGTTCAAAGGTCAGAAAAAAAAACTCCGGTGTCGACACAACCCCCCAGGGCCCGGGGACAGGCACTGCAAGCTATGCCCTGGTGGCATATATGGTTCTTATGGAAGGGATGCACGTATAAACTTCAAAGAGGGCTCATTTGAATGGAAATTGAAAGTTCTAGTTAAATTTTTAAGAGTCAAACGAGATAAGAGGGCAACTAGCCCCACCCCACGCCCTCTTTTCCCAAATGCATCCGATATAAATTTTGAGTTAGCCGTTTTTTTAAAATAGTTTCAAGGTCAGATAACAAAAACTCCGGTGTCAACACAACCGCCCAGGGCCGGGGGCAGGTGTAGTAATTTATGTCCTGGGGCCGTATATGGTTCTTATGAACCATAAAGGGATGCTCGTATAAACATCAGAGAGGGCTCATTTGATTTGAAATTAAAAGTTCTAGTTCACTTTCTCAGAGTCAAAAGAGCTCGGAGGGCAACTATCCCTCCCCCCTCCACGCCGTTTTCTTCCCCAAACCCATGCTAATAAAAACCTTGAGGCGGCCATTTTGTTAAAAATAGTTTCAAACATCATATATTAAAACTTCGGGGTCGACACAACCGCCCAGGGCCCGGGGCAGGCGTTGCAAGTTATGCTCTGGGTGCATATATGGTTCTTATGGAAGGGATGCTCGTATAAACTTCAGAGAGGGCTCGTTTGATTGCAAATGGAAATTTCTAGTTCACTTTTAAAGGGTAAAAAGAGATCGAAGGGCAATTAGCCCCTCTCCTACCCTCCCCCCCCCCGCCCTTTTTCCCCAAACTCATCCGATAAAAATTTGAGATAGCCATTTTGTTAAAAATAGTTCAAACATCACCAGATAATAAAAACTCCGAGGTGGACACAAACCCTTTTTTTTACTTTGATATTGTTACTTTGATACTTGTTTTGATGCTTCGATGAAAATTTGAATTAGAAAAAAAGTTTGATTTTGAAATAAGGTATTTTTAAAAACTTGAAACTTTTTGCAATAAAAAATAAACAAAAATTAATTATAAAAAAAATCCGAAACAGAAGTTTTTCAAAGAAAAGTAAAGGCCATTTTAAAGTTAAGATCATCAGATACAATTACCTCTTAAAATTCTAACTCAAAACGACCAGAAATTACTATTAAAGAATAAATGAAACCCAAAACGAACAGAAATTAAGTAAACAATCATAGCAAAAAACATACAACAAGTAATAATATAAATTAACAAATAAATCTTAAAGCGAGTAATGTTTAAATTGAATATACAAATCAAGCTTAAAACGAAAAAAATATATTGCTATTGAAGTATAAACGAAACCCAAAACGAACAGAAATTAAATAAAGAATCAATGCAAAAAAACATACAGTAGATACTAATGTAAATGAACAAACAAATCTTAAAACGATTGAAACTTGAATGGAATATGCAAATCAAGCTTGAAACGAACAAAAATCACTACAAACAAGAGTTTGGGTATCGCCTCCTCCTCTCACTGTAAAAGTCTACTGGCTATAGCAGTTTTCTCTGTAACGCAAATTTTCTCCGTAACGTAGGTAGAGCCACGTAGACTTGAGCTCAACACAGTTTTGTAACATTGGTAACAGCGCTCCTATATACCCTAGTACCTTGTATCGATCCTGACAGTCTTCGGTTTATAATAACATAATCAATAAGGGTATCTGTCTTATCACCACGTGAATACCATGTTAACTTATGGGCCATTTTATGACGAAATACTGTATTAGTTATAACTAGGTTGTTATACCTACAAAATTACAGAAGTCTGTATTCATTACTGTTTTATTTTCCCATACCAAATTTACCTAGGCCAGGGTACCATCTATCCCTATTTCTACCGGCAAGGGCATTAAAATCCCCTAATAAAATACCATATTTCTACCTGAAACCCTGTCAATTTGTTCCTGTGGCTGTAAGTAAAATCCATCTGAGTCACTTCTATCTCCATCAGTCGGTTCTACAGCGACACCGAATTTCTGGGTGACACTTCACGCTTGAATCTCCATGTCCGTTCCGTATTTTTAATTTTTGAATGATTTGCTGATGATAATTGTGATGAATTTATACGATTATAATAGTTTTATAGATTTTTACGGTGGCCAAGTATGAAAGGACATGTTTAAATGTGGAAGGTTATGTTTAACGTAACGTAACTTAACCAATTAGCATAGAATATTACGTACTTATAGTCTGAAAGACGCTTTAGTCTAAATTTAAACGAATAATTCAAAACATGCTCTTACCCTGTGGTTTAGAGTAGCTCTTAGCGGATACGGTTCGACATGAAATATTTTCTCGTGGATGGAGCCTTCGTTCAGTAAGCTCAAAAAGTGGACTGCTAGTATTCTTTAATACCCTTTCTTCCAAAAAGACACATAGCGCGTTGAATTCTCTCTCATCTTTGCAGAAGAAGCACTGAAAATACAAAATATAGATCCGTATAAACAGGGTTGTCAGCAACGGTCGTAATATACCACGTGTGAATTTAATTTTTATTTCAGCATAATCTAGTCTATATTTGGGGCGAATAGGGTACATTTTATGTAAAATGGTGGTACCAAAAATTAGTTTGGGTGGAAAACCTACTCCTAAGAAAATTTATATTTTATTTACACAATCAGTTTTTATGCAATACTAATTCAAACCAAGGTTAATTTTACAATAAATACATCATTTGATTTTTTTTCTAAAGTTTTACTAATGCTTATTGTTAACAACAAATAGTTTTTGAAGTGATGTTTTAAAACACTCTTCCCTAATAGTTTGCCAAAAAAAAAAAGAAAAAAAGAGAAGCATTGAAGAATACTTGAGGCATCCAATATCGAGAGTCCATTTGCAGTAAAAAAAAAAATATATACAATGTCGCTCATTATCACATACTAACTGAATTTTTGCACTCGAAAGAGAGTTCAACATGTTATCCAAAAAAATCCTCTTCTTGACACCTTATATGACTCTGTTAGCTTATAATTGACTATTCTTACATTTTTTTTTTTAATTCTTTCTTAGCAATTCATTTTTTCGTACTGTGGCTGATGACTTAATGGTATAAAGTTAACGTGGTCTAAGGTGGTTTTTCCTTATCCTTCTCAGCTAGCCATTTCTTTGTAATGTGGCTGATGACTTAATGGAATAGACTATAAAGTCAATGCGGTTTAAGGTTGTTTTTCCTTATCCTTTCTTGGCTAGCCATTAAGCTGAGATAAAATTACATATTTTAATCAGGGCCTGAGCCAAAAGAACGCCATAATTATTTAGAATAAAACAAAAAAGCTGAGTTAAAATTACATATTTTAATCAGGGCCTGAGCCAAAAGAACGCCATAATTATTTAGAATAAAACAAAAAAGCTGAGTTAAAATTACATATTTTAATCAGGGCCTGAGCCAAAAGAACGCCATAATTATTTAGAATAAAACAAAAAAGCTGAGTTAAAATTACATATTTTAATCAGGGCCTGAGCCAAAAGAACGCCATAATTATTTAGAATAAAACAAAAAAGCTGAGTTAAAATTACAAATTTTAATCAGGGCCTGAGCCAAATTTACGCCATAATTATTTAGAATAAAACAAAAAAGCTGAGTTAAAATTATGAATTAAATTTAAGAACCAGATCCAGGGTTTTGTTTCCATATATAACTAGTTTAACATGAAACACTAAACTAAACACTAAACACATTAACACTAAACTAGTTGAGCCACGTCTTCAACGAGCAAAATTACTAATTACTAATTACAAAATTACTAATTATAGTAATCAGTAATCGTAGTGTGTATATTTAGAAGGAAAAAGTGTTTTTTAATTTTTCAATTGAAATTTTCCACTATATATGTGTTCTGTTTCTTTATTACCTAGTAACAGTGTTTGATTTCATTCAGGTAATTAACTGTAAATAAACTAACGGTAATTAACAGTGGTATTATAGGTGATTTTAGGTAATGTTAAACTTCGGTAATATTATAAAGGTAATATTAAACAGTGTTACAGAAGTCAACAAAGGTAATTAGGGGTAAAACTTTTCTTGTTGAAGCTAAGTTAGTATAAGTAGAGTGCTAAGTTATACTTCTATGGCCTTATGTTCCTTCCTGTGCTATTTGCTTGCCTTATGTTCCTTCCTGTGCTATTCTATGGATGTTCTACACCTTTTCAAAGAGAGTGAGTATCCTCTCACACCTATACTTCCTTGGTACCTTTCCAAGCAAAGTAGTCAAACACGTTTTGAAACTATAGTTGAGATTGTATAGTGCATGCAGAAAAACACTAGTTTAGAAATTTAGGACTTTTTTCTCATGAGAAAGATGGAGTTCAAGGATGATTTGCTCCTCTCTCTCTACCCCACTCAATTTATTGCTGTTGGTAGCTCAGTTTCATTGTGGCAGTGAGAGTGTCAACACATGAAAAAATGTTCCATACATGTCCACTATGGGACATGTATGGAACACTAGAACTAAACCCTATTACTAGAACCCTATTACTAGAACGGTTAAAGAACTGCTCTTTAGCAAGAGCAGTTTTGCTGTTAAAGGTCAAGACGAATTTATTTTCTTCGGAATTTCAAACTAAATCAGGTGATTTTACATGAAAACTGAGATTTTACACACAGGCTTTAAGATGTACAGAACTAAAAATAAATCAAAAATGAAGATTTTGCATAAATAAAGAAAATCAAAATAAAGAAAGTTTTTCGACCTCCTGGACTCATTTTGGATCTCTTCACACCTGAAAACAGGAATTTTCTACGATTTATTTGGTAATTATGAACTTTTTAAGCCGGTACCACATTTTGTTCAGTGTTGCCCACGCTGAACCGTGAAAATTAATATGTAAAACTGGCGGGTCAAGTCTAACAATGCTTCTCGGCCGTAAAATTCAAACATTACACTTGTTTCCCACAGACAAATACACCTACAAAAGAGAGTTACACCACCTTAAGCTATTTGGTGCCATATGTTTTAGCTTGTTTTTTGTTGAATTTTCGCCTGTGTATTTGCATTCTTTTTTAATTTGACGCCCGCTACGAACAAAAACTGCTTAAGTGCATATAAAGGTCTTTTTCATTTCAAAAAAAAAAAAAAAATAAAAACAAAGAAACACTGAAAATACATCGTTGCACTGGGACGATTGATCGGAATTGGGAAAATCTTGGATTCTTCCTCCACCGTCAACTTTTATTTTAAAAATAAATATGTTATCTTAGCTTTGTGTTTATTATAAAAATATGCCCATTCTTAGATTTTGAGTAAGTCTCCAAAGATTAGCTAATTTTCTTCCTTTGAATCTGTACATTTCAATTTTTCATTCCCGATTGTTCCTAATTCTTTAGCATATATGGTCGTGTAAGTTTCCAGAAAACATTTCAAACAATAAGATTCCATTTCACTGTACTTGGTACTTGAATGACCAGGCCTGGGGGGCATCTGCCTCTAACTTAAAATTTAAAGAAGTTTAACTCTACAATTTTGTAACATTACTATCTGGAAATTCCCTACATATTTGATAATTTTGTCCCTTTCACTGATACGAACTTACTAGTAAACGTAATTTCAAATCAAAAACTAAAATTTAATTGAAGTTCGATCAAATGTTTACGGCTGTTTAAATTAAAATGCAGCATTAAAATTTATAATCAAAATCTAATCTAATAAATCTAATTAAAATCTAAAGCTTAGTTTTAAATTGCACTTGTTATGTTTTTCCTAATACAAAAAAATTAGTTTTTAGTTGATAGGGCTACTCTTAGATACTCCTATACAGGGGTGTATATGAGGAAAGTGTTTATGATGTGACCCTCTTCTTCCCTGGCTACGAGATATTAAATACAGCTGATATATTAATTTAAAATAGAATTAATTAATATAATAACTAATATCATAATTAATTAAATCAATTATATATTAGTATAATTAATTAAATTATCATTAATTGTGAAACGTTTAAAAGGGTATTTTAAGTTTATTTTTTCATTCCCTTGTTTTGCATCGGCCTTTGGGTTTTACTCAACATTGTAGAACGGACATATTTGACTTTAGATAATGTTCATTAATTAATTTATTAGTATGTAGACTGATTAGTTTATTCATTTGAAATTAAATAGTTTATTAATATAGAAGATATAACATTGTTTAATCAAGAATTCAGTGAATACATAGATACAGACCAGAGCAAGTGATGGGTCCATTGAAAGAAATGGAATTCTCCCCGGTGCTGGACAGTGGTAAGATGAATCATCGAAGCTTTCCATTTCATCTGTGAAAGCACAAGGTTGGCAGACATGTGGATCCAGGAAGACAACCTCATCACCTAAATAATATAGTTTTCTGTATAAAAACTGAAGGTACTTTCGCATTATTAAGGCCTCTCGGCTTAATCACTATAGAGAAGGCAATGATAAAACCCGTTTTTGACATGATAACCGCTGTTGACTAGACAATGATAGCTTGGTTTGCATTGCGTATACGATATTAAACTGTATTTTTTTGGATTTTAGGGGGGAAGGTACCTAGGTTAGGTTAGGTTACGTATTTAATATATCCAATGCTTTACCCCCCCCCCCCCTCCCCCTAATGTGCAAATAAATACCCATATTTGTTTCTAAACTATTATATATTCATCCTATTTCATTTTATTTCATTAGCATTAACCAAACTTGACTTTTTAGAGAGGCCCGCATAATGGGATAGTACCGAAATTTTCATCCCGGATAATGCGAAAATACCAAACTGAATTTGAGCAATGCCTATATGCAACAAAAAGTCGATAATCCGACTTTCAAGGAATTCGAAGGCACAAACACCAAGGGTCAAAGTCACTCCCAAAATTGTTTTTAGGATAGATGAGCTCCATCCCCTTTGGGTGGAGACTAACCTTCCACTTGTTCATAAGCTCCCTTTTTTTTCTTTTTTATTATTTTTTTTCAAAACGACTCACTAATGATAAATGAATCAACACAACTAAAAATGTTCAAGCCAGTTCATCAAATCCATTAAAATCAGTATATATCATGGTTACAGCAGTAGCTTCAACCTATTAAAGAGCGAACAACAGTCCAGAGTACCAAAAGTTAAAAACGCGTTTTGAAAAAAAAAACTGCCTAGCGAAAAAAAATCGCCATTCAATACTGATTCAGATTCCGGAAAGGTAATTACTATTTCAGTTAGTCTTAAAAGTAAAAGTTATTGCGAATTGTAGTTTTTAGTGATTTCTAAAAAAAAAACAGAAACCCCTCGAAAATGGCGTCATATCAACGCCGAACCAAGTATCATTGGAATCAGAATGGTCGAAAACCCAGTACAGGGAAATTACAGTCCCCCACCTTGAACAATAAGGTACGTAAATTGCTTTTTTGCATGGGTAGCACTGATCTGTCTCCCGTTTTTTTTTTTGGGGGGGGGGGGGCTAGCGGATTACCAGAACATCATAGAGAGACGTTTAATGGCTCATTAAAAAGCTATTTCTCATCATCTTCAAGAGCCATATGGTACTGAAAATGGCACTTTCTGTGCTATCTCTCAAGGGGTGGGGCTAGAGGGTTACCAGGACATCGTAGACAGATGTTTAATAGCTCATATAAAAGCTATTACTTATATCTTCGTTCGTCTTGTAAATTACACCATCTGCAAGTTCCAAACGGCACTTTTGGTGCCATGTCTCAAGTAGAAAAGCTGGGCTAGTGGGCTGCCACAACTTTTTAGAGTTATGTTTAATGGCTCATTTGAAAGCTATTGCTCATATCTACCGGCTTTTTACCAATTCTACCATTCGTAAATGCGATATAGCACTAAAAACAACACTTAAGGTGCCACTTCTTAAGTAGAAATGCTTGGAAGGATAAAGCAGTATCATTGAACAAGTTATGGTTCAAAACCCTTAACTCCAGGTTTACAAGAACACCTCCTGTATAATCCCCCTTAATAAGTTACGCAATTATGGTCCTACAAACACCAATGGATTAAATTAAATTAACAGAGCCGTGTCTCAGTTAGTAGAGCGCTGAGCTTCAAGTTAGAATGTCAAGTGTTCAATTCCTGCTTAGGCATTTTTTCAATAATTCTGTCCCTTCATATGATTGTTTTTCTGATAATTCACTATTTTTTTTAATGTGATGCACTTATTTTTTATATTCGTCAAGAATTACGATTCAAAAAGGATTTTGATTCAAAAGAATTTTGAGGTTATCCAGTTTCATGGTTTGCAACTCCACTCTTAGTAGATCATTAAAGCCATACCCCAACCCCTTGCCACTTATGGGTTGGAGAAGTGTAGGCACGTGGTTCTACAACCACTTAAAGTTGCATATTAAAAGAAGGATTACTTATTCAATAATTGTTGTATTTTCTTATTCAAATTATTTACTTATTTTTACTATTTAATAAACAAGATAAAACTATTTATAATGTATTATAAAGACATCATAGTACTAAAAACATATTTGCATTTTTTTTCTGTGATATCTTTTTTTAATTTTCAAGTTAAATTCTATTTTTTGTTCTGTTTATGGCTATTCTACACCTGTATGTCTAAGGCCTTTTGGTGCTTAGCAGGGGGGGGGGGGGGTGTTTAGTGAAATCAGTAAGAGATACGACAATTTGGCTCATGTTTTGAATATTTTCTTTAGAGAAGTACTTGCTTCGAAAACACCAAGGAAATGGATGGGCGATAAAAATCTTATAAATGATTTCTTAGTTCATTTTAATATAGAAGAGGGCATGTTTCCTTGGCTGCAGATATGCAATGCATTAAACTTATTTAAAACGTTAACCCAAACCAATGTCGGTTCCAATGTTGGAATACTCAGCTAGTTCCGTACTACATTCCTGTTCTCAGAGCCTAACCATGTATTGTTTTGTAAAGTATGGACAATAAACTTTTTGTTGTAAACATGACTTTTTGCAAGAATACTCAGCTAGTTCCATATAAATATGGTTAATATTTCTGATAGTAAAAGGGCATTAAAAAAAGCAGAATTTTGTAATTGTTTATTAATTTTTCTATTACAATGAATCTTTCAACATACAATGGGTTTACAATATTCATTATTATTACAATGGATTTTCAACATAACCTCCTTCAATGTCAAATCACTTCTCCAGATGATGCTTCCATCCTTTTAGACTATTTTTACGGAAATCCGGAGATCCCTTTAACCTTCTAAAAAGTTCACCAATACAACTCCTTCACAGTCATAGAAAACAGTTGCTATTACCTTGTTGACAAAATTTCAGGTATTTTTGGAATGCCCTACGTATCATTGCATTTTTTTTGTACCGGAAAGGTAAATTGGGACCTAGGAATCAGAATTGAATGATGGGAAAGATGAATGTGCAAAGGTGTATTGACACCACAATAAAAATAAATAATAGAAACTTCTTTCTTTCGAAGTCATTTTATACGGTATAATTTCAAGAAACTTTATGATAGATACGGAAATTTTGCTTAGGTTCTGAAAACCTTGAAAATATTCTTTAGAAAAATAGTTACTTCTAGAATACCAAGGAAACTGATGTGCTATTTCATTCTTAAAAAAAAAATTCAAAGTTACGACATTAGGCTAATGTCATTCGACATTGCCAAAGCTTCCGACAGAGTATGACACCGTGACCTGCTAAAGAAACTCCATGCGTACGGTGTTCGTGGACGTCTGTTAAGAGTGATTGAGAGCTTTTTTTCAGATCGTTCCCTGCGGGTTGTCCTCGATGAGTTTATTTCTCGAGAATACTTAGTGAAAGCAGGGGTTCCCCAGGGCAGTGTCTTGGGACCTACACTCTTCCTTATCTAAATAAATGACATGGGAGACAATCTTACAAGCCCTCTGCATCACTTTGCCGACGATACTACGACCCACTCAGCCATCCCAAAGCACGAAGACCCAACACAGGCCTCCCTTAACCTACAGACGGATCTTTATAAAATCAAAAAGTGGTCTGATACATGGATGATCAGCTTTAATGCATCGAAAACAAAGGAGCTTTTTATTACCCGATCAAAGGTGCCACACGAACACCCCAGTTTCATTTTCAAAAATGAAACTGTAAAGAGATTCGACGAGCTTCGTCTACTGGGGATTCATTTCTCCATCGATCTCTCTTGGAATAACCACCTTGATCGGGTGAGAACCTCCTGCCCAAGAAAGCTTGGAGTCACTCTTCGCTGTAAAAACCTTCTTCCATCCAGATCGATAATCCCACTTTACAAGTCCTATATCAGACCCACAGCTGAAAATGGATTCCCGCTATATGCTAGTGCCCCGAAAACGCTAATAGCACCACCGCAAAAGATCCAGAATAGGGCAAACAGGGCGGGATGCGCCTTTGAATATGACTCGCTCCAGCCTCTAAACGAAAGGTTTGATGTAGCGTCGATGGCTGTTTTCTACAAGTACATGAAGTCGCCTCCCTTAAACGAGCTGTCTCGTATTGTTCCCCCCTCTGTCAAACCGACAAGGCAGACGCGAAGGCACACAGCTCGGTCCAATTATCTAAAGGAGGACACGCCAAGAACCGAGTACTTGAGGAAGAGCTTCATCCGGCGTTGTACTTCTATCTGGAACGATCTTCCCGGGGAAGTTATTCCTGCAAATCCCTCTGTTGACTCCTTCAAAAGAAGTTTCAACAGACATTTAAAACCTCAAGGTTTCAAAACGAGGTAATTGAATAGCGGCATATCAGATACATTTAAGTAACTGGCGCCGTGAATATAGGAATAAAAAAAAAAAAAAAAAAATTCTTAGTGTGCAGTTCATTTTAATATAGAAGAGCGCATGTTTTCTTGCTAGTTCGCAAAAATTCGAAACTATACTGGATGAATCAAGAAGATTTAACCTATAAATCTTTTGTGATGAAAGGCTTTAAAACTAGATAGTCTCCGTGAGAGAGAAAGCCGGCATAACTTACATAGAGTTGTATGATTATTTTCACTTCTTGATGATAGTCTATCATCTTAGGGCAGATAGTCATACAATAAAAGTAATTTAGATAGTCTATCAGTTAGTTAGTTTATTCTACAGTTCGATAGTTTTGTTCAATAATTTAGATAGTTCTGTGAGTTATTTGAACGCAATTAGACGCCAAAAGTAGTTTAAATATTTATGACCGACCATATCTACAGGATTTGCAGGCGAGTGGGCGACTGAGGTTTCTAATTAACAACGTTTTTAATTAGAAACGGGCAAATATTAATTTTAAAAAACAAAGTTTTTTTTAGGGAAATAAAGTGCGAAGTTGGAACATAAAATAAACAAAAATTATTACTTCACGGTCTATCTAACATATATCAATAAAACTAGTACAAATAAACTAACTTATGATATTTCCCTATGTATGTAGGATTAAAGAAAACTAGCGCTTTACTGAAAACGTAAAAACCAAGTAAAAAAAGGATATTGATTTAGGAGCCAGAAGTGAGTACCTAGTGCCATAACAAAACAATCTAATCTATGACGCTTTTCATAGTCTTACACCAGCTATGATATCATTAACTTTCAGTACAAAATTAAAATTATCTTAAAAGCTTATTATAGCTGGTCTCACCAGTTATACTACCAATAGCAAGTAATATACAATTCTAAATTGCAAAAATACACACTTTAGTATTACTCGAAATGAAAAAAAATAAAGCATAATATGAACTCTGAAAATCCGGTTATTTTCTCTATACAAAGGAGAATTTCAAGTTCTGATACAAATTCTAAAGCTAGTATATAGTCCTAATACTATCAATATGGCTTCACTTCGAACTTTGTTTACAAAATAATCATGAAATATCCCTAAAATGCTTTATTTTTATACTGTAAAAAGTGTCCTGAAAGAGTTTACTTTTACTGTACTAAAACTTCTATATTGTTTTGCGCTTTCAGTAAAGAGCTAGTTTTCTGTAATCCTACAAACATAGGGAAATATCACCAGTTGACTTATTTGCATTAGTTTTATTGATATATGTTAGATAGGCTGAGATGTAATAATTTTTGTTCGTTTTAAGTTTCAGCTTCGCTCTTTAATTACCACGGAAAAACTTTGTTTTTTTAAAATTAATTCTGTGTAAGACAAGATAAAATTTACCAAATCTTATTCTAGCTTAGGCCTATGGGCTTCTTGCTATCATGGGAAAGAGTTGAGGTAGCTGAAAGAAACTTTCAGGAATGAATCCCGGGCCCAAAATATGCCCTGTGAAGACAATTTCGAGGTACTTTGTCTACCCCTTTCTAATTTGTCCACTTTTTCCATACCTATCTAAATTCTAAATAAAAACCTCTTACCTCAATTTTCAGTTTCGAATCTCTTTTTCATTGGCTTTACTTTTTAATTAGGTAATTCCTCTTATTTCATTGAATTTTAAGGCATTTCAAGGGTTTTTTCCTAATCTTAAGAAAACAAATTAATAGATCTTTAAAACCTTATAAATCAGGATAGAACAAAAGTATGAGGCTCAAAGCACTTTTCTTGTGGCTCATCTGAGCAGATGACATATTTTGCAAGGTTCAAACAAAGATTTTAAAAGGTCATCAAAGGTCACTCCCCTTTGGACAAGGAAGGAGTGAATGGATGTAGGTGCTTCAAAACTACTTCCCATGAGATCAATATTACCCTAGAATGCATTCAAGAGAATTTTGTTCACCTGGCTCAACTACTCTCCAATATAGCAAAAGTGGTAAATATTTCGCAGTTCATATAAAGTGAACATACCACTCGAATAAAGTGAACATACCACCCAAATAAAGTGAACAATAAGAATAAAGTGAACATACCACTCAATACCT
The DNA here is from genome assembly GCA_027921565.1 of Artemia sinica. NCBI lineage: Eukaryota > Metazoa > Arthropoda > Branchiopoda > Anostraca > Artemiidae > Artemia > Artemia sinica. The sequence continues at coordinate 38,435,301 of CM051259.1, read as the reverse complement.
TTTTGTATGCTCTTTACGAATATAATAATCATTTTTGTCGCAAATGAATTTTACCCCGACCCCTATATACAAGACCGTACCCAGGATTTTTTTCGGAGAGGGTTTCACTAATTTTTTTTTTTTTTTTGGGGGGGGGGGGGGGGTTACACACAAAAAAACCCAAAAAACGCATACAAAATTTGTTTATATCCATTTTTGTTACGTTTTTACGAGTCAC